>JAHHFK020002714.1:0-200860 GCA_024533555.2 Aedes koreicus | reverse complement strand
CGGGTGAGAAATTATCTCCCGCTGTTGGGTTTATTTTTAGCATGCACCGCCTATTTCACACATTTGTTCTTCTCGTCATACTTGCCTACCCTGCATGGGGTAGTATGGTAAAGGGTTATGTGCCTGATCGGATACTACCGTTCAATGCCCTCCGCTCGTTTTCAAACTTGTATCTTTCAATTTCAAAGCCTGCCGTTGCCCTATACGGAACTATCAATACACTTTCTCTTCATGTCTATTCGTTCTAGCAATAAATTACCGTCCACTCCTAGCGCTTCGCATGGAGATGAGAAATTATCAGCTTCTGACAAACTTCATCAAAGATCGTTACTTCCGCGCATGGGAGAATACAAAAAACAACAATCAATGTGAGAGAAACCTGTCCCAACAATGACTGCGCAGGCTCTGATGGAGAGCATCAATCGCAAATATCGAGCATTTTACTCAAACTTATCCAAAAATTTTACCGACGTATATAAGCTGAAATAAATGAATATACTGAACAACTTTAGAAATTTTGTTTTGTTTCGGCAACTATAGCCGATTTACCAATCAATCTAAAGTGTCACAATAATTATCGACTCAGCCTTTAGAAGGTATTAATGTCACATTAAACTGACAAGTTTCGCCTAGAGTATGCTTCAACGCCGAAATAAATGCAATCAGTTATCAGTATTTTGATCCATTCGATTTCGACAGATTCACTAAATAAGTCAGTACATCGCATCGGACTTAAGATGAAAGTGTAAGTGTAGTGAAGATCCATTTTTTGGAATAATTCAGCGTAAACTCGTAAATATAGTTGTTCAATTGAGAAGAAACTTTTTGAACATTTAGAAATTCGTTCTCCTTTCTGAAATCATAATTGAAATGGGCAAAGATGAAAAATCGATTCAATGCATCCAGGGTCACCCCAGGAGAACAATGCTTAAATCAGCAATAGGGGCAGCCTCTTTGCTGCTGCTTCCCAGTTGCGGTTTTATAATGATCCACCAAGCGCTCCACCCAGCATACAAAGCCATTCTCAAATCCCACCAGGAAAACGTGCTCGGTCGTTGGACTGTGAAAGCACACATTCAGCTTCACCGAAAGCACACTTGAGCAACTTTTTGACGGTAATGACAAAAGCTGATTGTCTCTCTATTTTTGGTCTACCGAGAACCGTCGCCATCGTCGCCACCGTGGCCCGATTCCCCCTCTCCGCCCCAAGTTAATTATCAAACCATACTGCTCGGAGAAGGAGGGGAAGCTCTCAAACCCACCATGAGGACGACGACACAATTCAATGTAACTTCTACCTTTTCAGCTCAGAACCGAATGTACCTTGGGCAGCATTGTACTTGGTGTGTGCTTTTCCATTCCCCCTCCCCCCTCCCTTCCTTCACCAAAAGATCTCAGCCAAGTTCATGGCAACCGGTTTCCAAGTGTGGTTATGCTCCATCATTGGACCAAAACCACATTATTCATGTAGAAATATTTTCCTATTATGAACTTCCACTGCACCGAGCTGCGTTCCGTCGGACGGAGGAGTGAGCATTGTGTAACCCAAATTGGGATATAAAATATTCAATAACAAGAAAATCATTCAATCGTTTCGGGGTGATTTCCCCTCGAGACGAGAACACGTGTGTCACATACATATTGAATGGACGGGTGAGCAAAGACAGGAAAGTTGACTTTATCGAGTAGGTTTTGTGTTTTGAGTCTACCTGCCACAATGATATCGAACCTGAATTTCGGATTTATGAAATTCATAGACGATTTCATTGGGAGATTCGACGTGTGAAACTTACCCAAGACTAAGCCTCAGACACAGCATTAAAGGTTCAGAGAACTTTTGGCTCTCGAAAGAAATTCAGGTTTTCAATAATAAAAAAACACCCATCGAACCGAACGGTTATTTCCTATTCATTTTCAGTCGGCGCTTGATTGCCTGCCCTTGGATTTCCACCCACTTTTCATCCACGCTACGAATATTGAAGCTCACATCTTCGCACCGGGCTGGCAGAACCGACGAAAAGGCCCGAAGTATTTGCTTTCGACGAACCGAACCTAAATCCGTTCATCCCAAATCCGCTCCCACCCACGCAGATTTTCACTCATTTGCGGCTTAGCCGGTTTTGACTCCTTCGTCTCGCATAAGAACTCACACAAACTGAAAGTCAGTGTCGATTTTATAGCAAAAAAAAAAAATCTATCGCCCTTCATAGGCGACGGGGACTTTATACAGTCTCGTCCGTAGCCTTGGGCTAGAAATTTTCAGTCAATATTTGAACAAATTCTCATATCGTCATCATTTTCCTCTGTCAACTTGAGTCTTGTTCCGTCTATATCCTCGGTAGCAATCGTCATCATCCTGGCGACCCAACTAACCATATCCATAAGGGACAGCTCCAAGCCAGAATCACGATCCAGAAGCAGGAGGCTTGATGGGAAAGGAAAATTTGCAAAACCCATGGCCCAACGTTGGTGATGATGAAACCGCTCGTTCATCAGCGTAATCCAAGGGGGGAAAATCTATTATTTTTTCGAGGTAGAATCTGACGGAAATACGAAAGAAGAAAAAAAAGGTGAACGATTTCCTTTCCTCCTCCTCCAGTTGTATTACAATATCCACACTCACACGTAAGCACCGATGCTACGCACGGATTTCGATGAAGTTGTTACAAGCGTGTTTCGGCATTTCCGACGTTGTTGCGACGACCGACGACAGTTTGGGGAGATATTTTCCTTTCGTTCACATTCGTTCTCGCTTTTCTGTCAGCCAGCGAACCAAATTCAGTCAGGGAGGGTATGAGGGATCCGGTAAGTTGAAGGAAATGTAGTGAAAAATTAATTTAAATCTTTCGAAAGTCAATTGAATTTAGATTTTAATTTTGTCGGGAAGTTTCTCGTGGTTTTTGTTTCGTAGGATCAGAATGTCGGATTTCTGGCGTGTAGGAGCCACTGCTAACTAGTGAGTGGCACAGCCGCATAGACAAAGGTGACATCCTGGAATTGAATGCTAACTCAGTGAGCTTGTTCCTTTAGTCTCATATATTTTTGCATCCTACTACCCCAAGTAACAATTCAAATGCAAATTGGTTTTATTCATGTTTTATGTTAGTTTTATCAAAGCATTATGGAGTTAATTTGGTTTTATCAGGGCATTTTCAAAGTTAAGGTGGTTTTAATTCATTAAAAGTTCTTAAGAGTGATTAAAGATTCAAGTGTTCAAGTGATTAAACCTCCATAAAACTCCATCATTTAAAAGTGTAATTCACCTTATAAGAAATTTTATAAGATACTTGATCCCCCTCTCAAGACATCGTTTCACAACTTTCATAAAACCTGATAAAAGCTTTGAAAAAGTTTTATGACATTCTTCTTTAAGATGAATGTATCTTGGAAATGCTGCCATAAAACGCTCTTAGTTGATTTTAAATAAGAGCACCTACTCTTGAAAAAGAACATTATGTGAAAAATAAACAAACTGTCATAATAGACGCCCATAGGGGGAAGACATTAAAAACTAGTGGATCGTTCAAGCGGAAATTCAATAAACCTAAGATAGTGCACTACGATAGTAAAATGTTATGTTGATGTTTAAGTCTCCCGAGTCGTGCATTTCAGTTGCCAACAGGGACAGTGGCGTATCCACCCCCCCCCCCCCCCCCGGAGCCCTAAAATTGGTATTAACTTTTACATCTAAAAACGCTTTCAACAAGAAAAATTTTTCGGCTGCGCCGCTACTAGCCCTAGGCGGCCCGCTAGTGACAAGTGAGTTCGATCGTACAGCCAGCATACATTCTTCTTCTGCTTTGTCGTTCATGTATCGTCAGTGACGATGGCGAAATCGTTTGCGTATGCTTCTCTGGTGTGCTGCGCACGCTGCGCACACACTCAATTAAATGCTCTCTCCTCTCCTCTCCTCTCAGCTTATGCTAGCACTGACTCTGCGCGTGGAAGTTTTGGCGCGTTTTTCCGCATCCTTATAAGGAAAGAGAGCATGGATGGAGAATGCCTTTCTCCGAGTAGAATTGAGTGTGCCTTCCAGCTGCTGCTACGGACCAGATGATTGAATGACGTTTCTCTCTCATTGACAAACTTGTTTGGCACACTTTTTCAGCATTAGCTTCTCACCCGTCGTCGACCGTACTTGGTTGTAAAAAAATGTCAGAGCAATTCGTTTTATACAGTAAATTTAGTAAAAGTAAATGAGAAAATCAGTGCTTATTTCAGATAAGTGAATATCGAAAAATTTTAAATGAATATCCGTAATTGTTTTCCGCTTCTTCATCAAGCTCGTACCATCGTTCACTCCATGTTTTGGGATAAATGCCCAACTGGTCCCTACTACAGGTTCACCCAGGGACGTTCCAGTGGCTTCAGGATTGACCAATATGGTCAAGGATCCACATTAAGTTTATAATAAGGTTTGTGATGAAAACTCAAGAAGAAAGAGCTGTCACATGGCATGTTTTGAGTAAAATAAAGAGTTAACCGCATCCAGGACCCTTTATAAGAACCTGTTTCACGGAAATGGCCATATCTCGGTCAATTTAAGACCGATTTCTTTAATCAACATTTCATTCGCTTGGAACATATTTTGTCTTTACGTGTGTTTACTAAAAAAGAATGTTTGACAACGGAATCTTGTACAAAATCTCATCACAAATTCAACATGTGAGATAGCCTCTCCGGAAACCCGGAACTACTCCGGTGTCCGGGAGCCATGGCCAGATATGTTACCGAGATATAAAATTAAATCAATTTCTCAGTCGAATGCTTCTTGGCGAAATTAAATCAAATAATATTTCGTGAAGTTAGACGACAACAAAGTTGATCAAAAATTTACTAGTCCCGATCATTTTGTCTATCCCCTGTAAGTTCACAACTCGCTCAGTACGCGGCGCTAGTGTGCAAGTGAGCTTCCTATGTGTTTAAGGGTAATGGGTCATTACCTATAAGTCATAAGTCATCAGACCGAATGAGTCATTAGGCCGAATGGGTCATAAGGCCGAATAAGTCATTAAGCTGAATGAGTTATACGGCCGAATGAGTCCTTAGGTCACTAGGCAAAAGGGGTCATCAGACCGAATGGGTTCTCAGACCGAATGGGTCATCAGACCGAATGGGTCACTATGCCAAACGGGTCAGCAAACCAAGTCATGAGTCATTTGGCCGAACAAGTCATTAAACTGAATGGGTCATTAGGCAGAATGAGTCATTAGATCGAATGGGTCCTTAGGTCATTGGATAGTACTGAGAATGAATCAATAGATAATATTTACTGAATGGTAACATCAGTGCATGTCTGCTCATGGTTCCTGAACCATTCACGTTTTTGCCCACTAAACCTCTTTGCGGCTGTTTTTTAGCGCATACGGTTTCCAGCTGGATCATCCAAATATCGTTTGTTTTGTCATTCCTATTGCGACAAAGATCGTGTAGCATGCACCAAACTTTAACGATTATGTTGACATTGTCGATATCGACAACCAAACCTTTACCAATTCTTCTGAAACGAGCTTTAAGGTATCCAAAAGCGTTTTCAATCCCCTACCCCCCCCCTCTCCCATCTTTTCCCCCCCCCACTTACCCCCCCCACCCCCCCCCCCCCCCTACATAACAACAACCACCCCCAAATAACCCCCCCCCATAAAAATAACGGTTGCTTTAGTTCGGTCTCACTTCTTTTGCCCATCCCCCCCCCTACAGAAACCTAATTTCTGAACCCCCCACCAATTCCTTAAACTTTTTCCCGAATTGGTGGATGGGCATTAAAAATTTCGGACGAACGCGGTTGGGTAGCTCAGTGGTTACCCGTTCTGCTTACTGAGCAGATTGTCGGGAGTTCAATCCCAGGCCCGTCCCCTTCCTTGCCATTTTTCACTTGCCTCTTTCTATCACCACTAGATTTAAAATAAAAAGCAGTCTACTGCGCTTTCTTTCATTGATCGCATCACTTACCACAGTGCATCCATGATCTAAAAATAACCTACCTCACTAACACAACTATCCTTCCCTTGGCAATTGTAGAGATGCAGTGGTGTTCACGGTCTCTAATAACAACGATTGTCAAACTAATCATCCTTCCCCCCACCCCAAAAGACCGTGAGGACGTGGCTGGCGCCGGTACTGATCTATAAATAGAATTAGTGAACTTGTACATTGAAGATGTAAAGCTACTCCTAAGCTCCATCTATGTGGTTCTCTGTGCAATTACACTAGTTCTGTCAGTAAGGGAGTAGCAACTACGAAATTGCACGGTCTTTTTTAAAAAAAAAAAAAAAAAAAAAAAAAAAGAAACAAAAAAACAATTGTCATTTGGTTTGGCATTCAAAATGGCGTCGGGCACATATTATGCAGAAAACAGTGCCCCCCTCCAGACATGGAATAAAATCTGACAAAGAAAAGATGCATCTAAAAATCATCTTTCATCAATTCTAACGGCTCTGTTCTAAGTTTTAAATTTTGTTTCAGCCATTTCATTCCCCACAACCGTTGAAGAACAAATACAGATCATTCCATTATTCCCTCTCCCTGCCCAGAATTCAATTTAAACCAATTTCCTACGCAGCAGTTACCATTCAGCATCATTCAATTGGCAATCACTTTTGATTGAACCTAAGCAGCCAGCAACGACAATGTCAGTGACCGAAAATCGCGATTCCACTGCTTGACTGACTGACTACACTGTACTTCCTTGTTCCGGGCAAACCGAGAATAACAAAGTAAAATAAAAACCGAAAGCGGAAAAAGCATAATATTTATTTTATATCCTCTTATCCTCCGATTTCGGCACCATTTCCATTCGATGGTTTTTCTTTTCCTTTGTCGATTTAATTCGGTTTTGTATGTGAACGCATCTGCTTCCGGTTGGTCGGTGCGATATGGACGGTGGCGGATTGAACCGCAAATACAATGCCAATAAAACACGCGAACTGGTGTGCGCCTTTTGTGGAGTTTGATTTCGAACAGAATGATTGTTTTTGCTCATGGATTATTTATGGAGTGTTGTGAGTACCCGTAAGGACAAACTTTTCGGAACTTGAATCGGAATTCCCCTAAAACTAGCCGAGTATCACCAACGAATGTGAATTGTTATCGTTCTATTTGTCCGCCGAATGGATATTTTGAAAGGGCATTGTTTTGGCCAAGTGAGTGTAATGCCGGTCGTCGTGTCCGAAAATATCCTTCCAGAGGCAGCCAACCGCTAAATTCTCCACTCTCCCGGGGAGAAACGCTCGATAACGAAGGGACACACGACGCGACGTAATAATGGGATCCCGGTTTGAAAGTGGGACATTTATTGTCATTTTGATATCCAACCTGAGTGAGAGAGGCGGGAGACGGGTGGGAGGACCTGTAATGAGAGACCTTGCACGTTTCCCGATGGACGGTGGACGACGGATTGGATAATGAATCGATAGTGCAGGCGGCAGAAGCTACGCTGGATGTGTCACATTTCCGTTTGGGGAATTAAGCGTGATTAACGGCGGAAATTGATTGAAATTGCTTTTAATTTTCTATGAGATTGCCGTCCGGTTTCGGTCCGTCGAATGTCCTCCCCTATCGATGTACGGAACAGGTCCTCACGGGGGTAGGACTGTCGGTTGGTGATGCTGAGTGCGTTCGTGTGTTTGGTGCAATTAGTGCGATTGCATGGGAGTGGATCAAATTTTTAGGGCGTGCTGGATGGCACTTCAATCCAGGCATAGTTTAACAAGATTTACATTTGGTTTGGGTGGATTTCAAGCATGAGACTGATGGGACTGTAATGCTTTAATAATTTAGTTGGGCTTTTAAGTGGATTCGGTTGGGCGGATATGGCATTATAGAAGTCGATGAAGTGGACAGATGGAATAAGCGCGTATCCTAAATTAGGGAGCTTACCAGGATGGTTCGATGCTTTTAGTACAAACGAGGCTTACCTGTAAATGAAGCGAAAGAGAGAAAATATTATTTGGTTAATAAATCTTTGCATTTTGTGGACGGTCATTTGGAACCTGAGGCGGTAGCAGATGGAATGGAGTAAACACTTTATTAAAAATATTTCAGAGACTTGGTCCGGTGAATAAGAGCCGTGAGGATATGATTGGCCTGATTCACGTTCAATCTATCATGCGACACCTCAAATCCAATGAGAATCCAATAAGAAAATCGATAGTAGGCGTATTGAATGTCCAGGGCCAAATTGGCTTCATCCAGGTGGTTCTGAGTGACACACGGGAAGTGGAAATTTCTGACTTGAACCAAACCCCATCATGCGACATTTCAAATCACTTGAGAATTCAAAGAAACTAAAATATAAACAACTACTTTGCGGGAGTAAACTGAGTGGCAGCCCTCTTCGGACCAGTGCTTTGGTTTTTGTTATTTTGCTAGCTTGCATTTGATCGGACCGTGCGAATTAATTCTATTAGTATGGAAAATAATTAGATTTCACAGGAAACTTTTCATTTTATTATGAATATTTTTTTATTTTTCAACATGGAAATTTTGATTTTTGTTCGTAAAATGTTTGCTTTTTTTTATGAGAAGTTTTCATTTGATTATTTTCTATTGTTTGATTATAGAAGTTTTCTATTTTTTGGTTAAATCAGTAATATTATTGATTCTTTGATTTTTTCTCATCGCTTTTGCTTTTTATTTATGGATATTATGTTGTTTTCATGAACAATATCCTTATGTTAATATGATTTTTGCGCTTTTTTTTTGAAGAATTTGGTTTTTCCATGGATGATTTAGGGTTTTTGTCAATGGAACTTGTTAAATATTTAATTACTGCATTGCTACCAATTGGCAATTTTGATAAAAATAATATATACCCCCCCAACACTTTCCCACCCCCCCCCAAAAAAACCACTAGAGAGCAGGGATGCCAATGTTCCAGTTTAAACTGGATTCTTCCAGTTTTTTTTACGGGATCCAGTCAAACAGTTAAATCTTCAAATCGTCCAGTTTTTCTGACTTTAGTCCAGTTTTTTCCAGTTTTTTTTTTCACAACCCTGTTTGCTTTACCCATTAATTGTAGGACTTTTTTTTAATGTGGAAAGATTCCTATCCCCTTTAAAAGGTTTCTTTTTTTCTAGCGTTTCTAAATCAACATTCTCTACCGGCCAGTACCCATTAATGGGTAAATATGTACCCATTTTTCGATAGTATATGGAACTGTCAAAAAATGGGTACTTTTAAAATCAAAATAATGCATACTAAAGACCCATTTTTATGTTCAATGAGAGACCAAAAGATGGGTATTTTTCCAACCATTAATGGGTAAAAAATATCCTAGCATTTTCCTGGCTCGCTTTGTATATTTGAAAGTGTGTGGTTCGAAAAATAAAAAAACTTCGCGGAATCCATTCCACGAAAACGCGAAGAATATGGAAGAACTGAAGGTTAAACTTGATAGCGCAAGCTTCCAAAAACTAAGAGGTAAGTTAATAATTTAATATAATAATATAAAATGCTTCAATTTCATCAGTAGAATCGTACTTCCGAGTATGTGTCTCTTCCGGAGCGTAAAATCCAAGCTTTCATCAAGTTGACGTCAAAATTATTTAAATCCTTTCAGATATATTCCACGGATATCCTCTCTGGATGATAACGAGGTGATGACTGCTTTAATGGACCACTTGAACGTCGCCTGAATATTTGCCGGTGTGAAAACTCCCGAACGAAACTTAACATACCTGATAGGTAAAAGGCCTGAGGTTAAAGGGTTGTCAACATACAAATACACATTCAGTAATTGCGATCTATTATGTTTATTCTAATGCTCATAATTCAATATCACAATTAAAAACAAATCACGAAAAATGGGTATTCCATACCCATTTCGCAAATAACAAACATTTCGAAAAATGGGTATTTCATACTCATTTTCCAAATAACAGACGTTTTGAAAAATGGGTATTTCATACCCATTTCCCAAATAACAAACATTTTGAAAAATGGGTAAAAAATACCCGATAGCCTGACGTACAGGCTCTTTACCCATTAATGGGTAAAAGCGTTTTACCCATTAAAGGAGTTAACCCACTTAAGTTCAAAATGGGTGATATTTTACCCATTAATGGGTACTGGCCGGTTTCAGTGTATCTGTCAACTGCAGCTTTTTGAAGTTTTATCGACGCACACTAGTGAATCATTTGAATTAAAGAAGTGTGAACAAGAGGGAAACAGATTAGTTGGGAAAACAAAGATGATAAGTATCAAGGTACTGATAATGAATTCCGGGAACTTAGAAACATCGACTTTGATGATTTGAAGCATGAAAATGATGCCATGTTGTTCTGGGGGAAGGTTTTAGCATTGAAAAGATTTGAAATTTCATTTGATTTTCGGAATCTACAGAATTTTATACCAAATTTATTTATTCTTCCTCATTCATCTGCGACGGCGAAAAGAGTTTTTTTTTTCGTTTACAATATAAACAAAACTTAAATTTGAAACAGTTTTGGGACAAACATGATGAAGGGAATTTTGGCAACCAAAAATTTGGTTACTTTCAATCAGGAAAACTTAAAATAAATCAACACATAAAAGCCATAGAACAATGAATATTTCTTATTGTTATTTGGGTTAAGTTATATTTGTTATGTTTATATATTGACCAGGCGAACAAATAAATAAATATTGTATTTTAAATTCAATTATAGTCTTGGTTTAAGTTTTATGTGTTTAAACATAAATGATTAAGTCTGATTTTAAAATAACACTAAGAATGCTTTGAATAGTTTCTCAAATCTATCGGAAACAAATTACTTGAAATATGATCTTTTTTTCTGCTTGGAAAACTCTGTGTCATTCCTCAACAAAAATGGCCGTGGGTTGAATGTTGTACATGTTTAATACCACAGCAGATTCAAAGATCGAAACGTCATTTAGGTCAAGCGTTACATAATAAATAAAATGTCCTTTGTGGTTCCACGCATAATTAAAAACCATTCATTGACAATTCCCCATATTATTGATAACTATTTCCCATATTGTTGTGACAATAACCCTAAAGTTGATAAGTATAAGTTAACAGTATCCTTTACAGTATTAACCACATGGCAGAGGCCAAATAGCATTATGCTGAATAGGCGGTTGTATTCGCTTTATTTTCGTTCTATTTTATGTCAAAATGTTGGGATATAATCCAGAATTAAAAAAATCTAACAATGACAATATGGCATACAGTAACCATTGTGTAAGTGTAAAGAATTTTTAGTTAAAACCATTACAGAACAATTCCACATATTGTAACAATATATCTTACATACAACAACATAATTGTAATATGCGAGAAATGGTTTTTCATTACGTAGGCTATTTCTTGATTTTTTTTAGGATCCAGTTTTTTCCAGTTTTTTTTTGCATTCTTCCAGTTTTTTCAAAAAAAATATTGGCAACGCTGGAAAAAAAAAACTTTTTTTCTCCCCCCCACATGCCCCCAAAATTTGTCTCTTTTTTTCCTTTCTTTTTTTACATTTTTTTTCTCTTCCCCCGCGCCACATATTAATCTGGACAAACTTAATGCCCCTCCCGACGACGAGAACGAGCAACCTTCAACCTCAAGTGCGAAAAAATCCTTCAATGTCAAATATTTTTCGAGGACTTCCCCCCTTGACGGTGTGCTTACTGGTCGCGTTGTGAAGGATAATATTTCATTGACCACAATATGCAAGTCCGAGGAAATTCGGCAAGAACAACTGGAAAGAGTATTCAACGATATTCCAAAGACGCTCAGAGGAGTAAAGCTGAAGGTGAAATCACACAATTCCGTGAGCTACAAGCTCAAAACTGAAAGCTAAGCCTCACATTTGACGAGCGGACTTCGGTAAGGAACCGTCGTTATATGAACGTAGACGTCCATGATTAAAATCGCATGTGGAATTTGGGGCTCGTGCGAATCCGATGATCGATGAATGCTGAACAGTGCATACAATTATTGGAGCAGAAGTTGTCAGAATTCGGTTTGGTGCTTTCCAAAGTCATCATGCAACCAGACACCTGTAGAACTCAGGGTGTGGGGATGAGGGTGCCAACTCCTGAACCTGAAGAACTCAGGGTGTGGGGATGAGGGTACCAACTCCTGTACCTGAAGAACTCAGGGTGTGGGGATGAGGGTGCCAACTCCTCGATCCATTAAAAACCCACCCGTGCCTTTAGCCCTGGACCCTCCCCGACACCACCTTTCGGTATTACATCGGGGAAGGGGCTATTGTGCTTGTTAAGCACCCACTATGTCTAACTACTTAGGGCTTTAGTAGTAAGATGGTCCCTGCGACCTGCCTTTGGTCGTTTCGCCATTTTTGTTCGAGATCGAGGACGATCTAGGAGGCTGCTACGCATACCGCGTCCCAGACGTCCCGGTCCTGGCACATTCTCTGGACCAAATTGTCCGGAGTCGTATCGTGACCGCTTACGGCAATCATGCCGGATCTCGCGCTGTCGAAGCGAGGGCATGCGAAGAACACAAGTTCCGCAGTTTCCTCGACTCCCACGCACTCGGTGCATGCGGAGGCCTGTGCATGCCCATATTTGTGCAGGTATTGTCTAAAACAGCCGTGGCCAGACAATATCCGCGTTAAGTGGAAGTTCACTTCACCGTGTCGCCTACCGACCCACCCGGTTAATTCCGGGATTAGTCAGTGGGTCCACCGACCTTTGGTGGAGTTGTTCCATTCCCTCTGCCACTTAACCATGGATGCGGCTCTAGTGGTCTTCCGAACACCTCTTGTTCCACGTTGTTCAAAGCACTCTACGTCCTATTTTATGACCATGCCTATTGGCATCATCCCCGCTAGCACGCAGACCGCGTAGCGTGATACCGTTCGGTATGCATTAACCACTTTTAGGTACATAAGCCTGTGGGTACTCTCTAGCTTACTTGCGTAGCTCTTGGTACTCAAGGTGGTGATCCATGCCGGCCCGCCGTACCTAAGTATCGACAGGGCGACGCTGGCCAGGAGTTTACGCTTACTCCCTTGCACCGCCGAGCTATTCGATATCATGCGCGATAATGCCGATAAACCCATAGAGGCTTTCTTGCAGGCGTAATCGACGTGACTGACAAAGGACAGCTTATCGTCGATCATAACCCCAAGATACCTCATGAACCTCTTCGATTCTATTGTGCAGTTACCTGCACTGATCGTCGCATGTTGCTCCGATTTCCGATTATTCACCACCGTGACCTCAGTCTTATGGTGGGCTAGCTCCACCTGGAGCTCATCCATCTCTCCACAATGTCAATGAAGTGCAAGGCCATTAACTCGACCTCCTCGATGGATTCACCACATATCTCTAGGGTGATGTCGTCCGAGAACCCGACTATCTTTACCCCGTTCGGAAACTCAAGCCGCAGTACCTCATCGTACATCGTGTTCCTTAACACCGGACCCAGGATCGAACCTTGTGGGACGCCTGCGGTGATCTGAACACGTTTCTGGCCTGCCTCTGTATTGTATACCAGTACGCGATTCTGGAAGTAGCTTCCGAGAATCTTGTACAGGTACCCAGGAACATATTGAACGCATTCCTCACGTCAAGAGTGACCACTGCACAGTATCTTACTCCTCGCATCTTGCGCTGGATTACCACCTCGGCCGTCTTGGTGACGGACAGGATGGCAATCACCGTCGACTTCCCTTTACGGAAGCCAAACTGATTATTAGACAGACCGCCAATACCCTCCGTGTATGTTGTCAGTCTGTTGAGGATTACCCTCTCGAGCACCTTACCCGCTGTATCCAACAGACATATAGGTCTATATGCCGATGGATCTCCTGGTGGCTTCCCTGTCTTTAATAGAAACACAAGGGTATGAATTTTCCAGGCGTCCGGGAAGACGCCCTCGTCCAGACACTTTTGCATCACCACCATGAACATTTCGGAATCCAGCAAGATAGCCGTCTTGATGGCCAGGTTCGGAATACCATCCGGTCCCGGCGCTTTGTTCACCTTTAGCGACTTTGCTATCGCAATGAGTTCATCATTCGTCACCGTCGCCTCGTCGCCGGCCCCCGTTGTGCCGTTGTTAATGCCCACGTGGTCTCGGGTGTTTGGCTGAGCCGTCCACCCTTCCGTCGCTATGACAACGTTAAGGTCTGGGATACTGGAACGCTGGTCATGGGACAAATCTACGGCGGCGGGGGGCCATGGACTCGAGTCGTGGCTCGGAAAGAGTCCCCCAACGATCACCTGCAGCAGCTCTGATGAACGCTCGGTTGGAGCCGCCGATCCTCTGGTTTTGGCCATTACTACCCGGTAGGCGTCACCCCACGGATTAATTTTGGCCTTCTGACACAGATCCTCGAAGCAGGCTCGCTTGCTGGCCTTTATCTCCCTCTTTAGTGCAGCCTTCGCGGCGACTAGCGCCCGTCTACACTCGATTCTCTCGGCGTCTGACCGCGCTCTTTGCACCCTCCGTCTTGCGTGAAGGCATGTTCTTCGGAGGTCGGCGATCGACTCCGTCCACCAATACACCGGCGATCTTCCATTCCTCGGTTTGACTTCCCTCGGCATGGTCGCATCGCACGCTCGTGTAAGTGTCATAACGAGTCGTTCACCGCAAGGTTCCTGGGTTTCTCCCCCCCCCCCCCCCCTCCACTTCCATACCCCACAAAGTCCCCCCCCCCCCCCCCCGCCAGGGCCCCCCCCTCCCCCCCCCCCCCTTTTTTTGTGAAAAACAAACAAACAACCCCCCAGGCCCCCGTGTTCCCCCCCCTCCCCCCCCCCCTGCCCACCCCCCCCCCCTAAAAATATTACATCGTGGTTTCCCCCCCTTTTCTATGGTAGGTTCTCTTGGTACCCACGTTGGCTAGGTCCACATTGGGCCTAGCCAACCCAAGTAACATTGCCACAACCATCCAGCTTTATTAAGTTCTATTAAAGTTTTATGAAAGCCACTAGAAATCAATTCGGCTTTATTATGGCAGCAAGAGATGCCAATAAGTTTCAAATTTTAGTCAGGTTTATAAGAACCTACACAGCTTCTTTACAACGATCTTAAAACCTTGACTTCTAAAATTCCTTTTACTCCTATCAAAGGTTTTATTTTGACTTTATTAACTCATAAAATGCTGTTTTGAAATGCCGTTTTAGGACTCATTCATATTATCTTATTATGGTCAGTTGAAAAAGCATTTTAAAACCATTTTGCCTCCAGTAAATGCATTAAACGGCTAACTGGCATTGAGGAAAGCTACCAAGCGACCAGATAGTTTTATAGTAGCCATTGCTAAGATAAATTGGCTTTTTGGCAAAACTGTGATTTCTTGCAATCGCCATATTGAAATATATGAAATAATTGAAATGTGGAAAAATAAATACACCAAATTTTTATTGTAATACAATTGAACTGTAGATCTACGGCAAATTTCAGTATTCGTTCAGATAACCTTATTGAATTCCATCAATTTTCAGGAGTTTCATGATTAATTTACGGAATATATTTCTTTCAATTTTGTTTTTGTTGTTGTAAACTCGCATAATTTCCAAAGCGCATTAATTTTCAGCTCTTATCGTGCCAATATTCACCATAAAATTGAATGCGCATATGATTTGGAGCATGATACGCTATAAAACAAACTCAATTTGTTTTATATATTTTGCTATCAATCATAATTTTCCGCAACAGTAGAACTTTTTTCTTAGCCATTATTTACTGTTGAATGAATCAGAAGAGCAACAAAGCAAAACAACAAAAACCAACCACGATATCGCCGTGAAGTTTGACAGCTGTGGCCATTTGGCCCTATGCTGGTTTTGATGGCGGCCAATAGGTTTTATGATGGTTCTCAAGTGGTCATAACATCTTTCACTAGAACATTTTCAAAATCTTTATGGTCTTAGCAAGGTTTTATTAATTTGTTTTCACAACCGTCTATAGAGTGGGCCACTTTGTACACATTTCGGCTTTAAAGATGCATAGAGGAGGTGTTGGTAGATAAAACAGTTTTGAATGTAGTGTCATCAACAAAGCCGGGAGGAGTGCTATACGGCTGGAATAGAACTGAAATTGTTACTTGGGCCCCAACCCCCGGTGTATAGGCCCCCCCCCCCGCGCGCCCACCCTTTAAATTTCCTTGTCACGTGCTTATCGTCCGGTTTCCCCTTGAGACAACACGTGATCTGGATGTCACGCCTTTTGCGCTGGGCTTAGCGCCGGGGCCACTCTCTTTGCGGGCAGCCGGAGCTGGTCACGTTCGCGTAGGTTCGCTTCCCTACTGGGGCTTCTGACACGATACGCTTCTTAGAAGCGCCAGGTACCGTATCGCCCGGAGATTGCCTAGCCCACTTGGAGGTCCTCGCCCCCATGGATAGGGTGGACTCTCCGACCGGGACGGATGCTTCCGTCTGGGTCTGCTTCGAGGCTATATCCCTCGTCCTTTCGGTGGCTGCTAGCCGTGCCAACTCTTTGGCACTTTGCTCGGCTAGGAGCTTGGCCTCCAGCTCTTCCCTCTCCTTGCATGCAGCCTGCACTGTCATGCGTAGCCTAAGGAGGCTCAGTTTGAGGTCCTTCGCAATCTTGTTAAACGATGACGTGAAGTCAATAATCGCGTCCAACTGCTCAGACACCTCCAACACTTTAGGAAGGGTTTCCGCATTCTATCCATGGCCCGGATGAGTCCTGGCCCATCCATGGCCACGCCTAGCTTGGTGCCACCTGCCTCCGGTGCCGTAGCACTACCGCAAGTGTCGTTCACGCCTGATCCCACTGTTTTACGCGGTGGGGACCTCACTAGGCCGCCTTTAGCGAACGGATCCGCTTTCTCCTGGGCTTTTTCTGACATCTGCAGACCATCAAGTGTACCTGGCCCATGGCATTCACCTTGCAGTAACAAGTGTTTTGTGCACAAACCTTCTTCAAATACAGACAATCTTATGGTAGCGATGTTGCAATGAAGCCTCAATATTTCTCTACTGTTAAGTTGGTTCGCGACATTGTCAAAATTTTCAGGCCATCACCAGTGAAAAGCGACGATGTCCTTCAAAAGTATGTTCAAGAGGATAATTGCAAGGAACTGACCTGATCTCTGACTGCAAGACAAGATGGAATAATTTGCATGTCAGGCTTAAGAGGTTTTATGAGATCAGGAATGCGGTGCATAAAGCGTTGATCGATCATAAAAAACAAGTGAAGGAGAGCTTCTAGACAGACGATGAGATTGAATTAGTTTGAGAAATGGCTTTGCACCTGATTTTTGTACCTGAAAACGCAATTGTCGAGCAGTTATGCACACAACACTGAACATTACACGGTGTTCAATAAGTTCGAATACAAGTTTTCATCATTGCGTAGGTATGCACCATGTACATATTCTGCATTGGTATTGGTGTCAGCTTTAGCTTCATTCATACGCTACCGAATGTGCGCGGTGTTGACATTCTGTTAGTTGTTGTTTGTTTGTTACGCGCGATGAAAGAGTATCGGGACTTCGTAATTAAGCGTTTTTTGAACGGTGAGCGACCCGGCGATATATTCCGGCTGCTGAAATCGCATGGGGTCAAGCGGAACTTTGTCTACACGACCATCAGGCGATACCGGGAGACGTCCTCGACCAATGACCGTGCGAGATCCGGTCGGCCGCGTTCAGCGAGGACGCCACGGGTCATCAAGATCGTGAGGGAGCGAATTCGGCGCAAAAAGAACCGCTCAATCCGGAAAACGGCTGCAGATCTCAACGTTTCCATTGGAACCGCTCACACCATACTCACCAAGGACCTTGGTTTCAGGCCTTACAAAAAACGTAAGGTCCATGGCGTTTCGGAGGCTACCAGCAAAAAGCGGTTGGATCGAGCTAAGAGGATCCTCTCTCGGCACGCTGGTCAGGAGTTTGTTTTTTCGGACGAGAAACTGTTCGTGCTGCAGCAGCCGCACAATGTGCAAAATGACCGGGTGTGGGCGCCATCGAGGGACAGCATTCCTGAATCCAATATAAACATCCCTCGGTTCCAAAGTGCCGCGTCGGTGATGGTTTGGGGGGCAGTATGCAAACGTGGTAAGCTACCCTTGGTGTTTATTGAAAAAAACGTCAAAATCAACGCGGCGTACTACAAAACTGAGGTTTTGGAAAAGGTTGTTGCCCCCAGTCTCCGAAGCCTCTACGGCGATGAGCACTACGTGTTCCAGCAGGACGGTGCACCAGCCCATACGAAACAGGTGTTGGGGGTCTGGTGTGGGAATATAACAATCTAACTTTGTGGAAGAACATGCCCCCCCCCCTCACCCCCCTCACCTTTATTCTTTTGTTTTTTTTTTTGTCGTAGATGAGGGGGAAGAAGAAAAAAGAAAAGAGGAGCATTTTGGATCATTTCAAGACAGTAATTCTCAAAAACTGGGGCGGAAGGCCCCACTCGCCGCCTGCCGCCCCGTCTGCGTCGAGTAGAAGTTTGTTGTGGTTTGCGAAGAAGAGAAGAGGGGTTGTCAAAAGAAATATAATATATGTGTTCTTTATACATATATTTTAAAAAAACAAAAAACAAAAAAAAAAAAAAAATGTTTTATTTTTTTAACAAATTTTGAAAGTGTATCCGAACTTATTGAACACCGTGTATAAATATGAAGCAGACATTGCTCTTCAATTCATGTTCGAACAGCCTTCTTCCCAAAACATCGATATCGCCAACGAACTTTTTGATGCATTGAAAGAGTGGATTGAAGAAAGACGGTTTGAATACACTGATCTTTTAGCATTTTTGTCCAGCCGCAAAAAAACGACGATGAATAATAGTTTTGGAATATTGTCAAAAACTGCGCCGAGTGTTTCGATAGAGCAGATGGGTGACTGGCTCAAACGACTGAACGCTTGTGACGAGATCGAGAAAACTGTTGATGAGACACCAGGAAACGATGATTATACAAAAGAAGATATCGGCGATAATTTGACCATGAAGGACAAATTCGAAAAAAAAAAGACTTCAGAAGCTTAGGGCAGCTCCTGCTTCAAAGAGTTCGATTACGCCTGGATTCCTAAAAACTCTGCGAAATTAATTTGCCTATTTCAAAACTGAAGCATTACAGGGCAAGTATTTGACTATGCTTTTCAAAGCACTGAGTACCGTTCGCCCTACATCAGTTGATTCTGAGAGAGTATTTTCACTGACGGGAAATTTTACTACTAAAATCCGGTCTCGCATTGAAGATAATACTTTGAATGTCCTGTGCATTCTGTAGACCTACTTTTGTAACCAATGGTTGTTTTAAGAGTAAGGTTAAAAGCGTTACTGAATGAATGATTGATTTTTAGTTTTTTCTACAAATTCGAGTCTTTATTCTTGTCTAAAAAAGAAATGAAAAAATAAACATGAAAAACTATTGAAAACCGTGACTGGTACTGGTATGACCGGTACTAACGCTCCAAGTACCGTAATAAAAGTTTTCAAAAAAAGGAGTCGATACTATCATCCCTGGGTGCATCTGATCATGTTCTGGGTACCTCAAAAGAAGTGACCAGTTTTGAACCTTTACTAAAACTTATGAGTACACGCCCCATATCAGAATCCAATAATAGTAAAAATAGATTGAAAATTACATTTGTTTATTAACTATTTAGCGTAAGGTAAGTTAACGATTGAACTAATCAAGCAAAGAATATTATCAAACATCAAGTTAAAAATCAGCCGGTGAAATTAGTTATCGGCAAATGGTTCTTACTATATCAAAACAAAGTATTCGAAATACTGGTCAAAATACACCGTGTGATATTTTAAATCACATGAAAGCAATAATTGAAGGGGGCTACATCAACTTCTCCGAGTAATCTTATATGTTTCCGGATTGGTCTATGTAGCACTGGTACATTAGTTTCTAAACAAAATAATTTATCTCCGAAATTAATTGGCATGTCGTTTGCTATCCTCCGATTTTCCTAATATCTGCCTTTGTACCCTAATTGACCGTAACCAATAATTGAAGCCTCTTTCAATGGATTGCATTCGACACCAATTATCCGTTGACCCAGAAGGGGAAGACATCCAACCAATTGCAATCACATTTCACACAAATAACTAAGACTACGACCGAGAAACTGACGCATTCAATTAGCAGCCGTTTTCGCAGTTCCCTATACATAGAGTGGGATGTGTACACGTCTCAATCCTTCGATTTATCTCGGCACATGCGTGGGTGGGAACCAATTTAATCAATCAAGACAGAATGGTTAGACAAACATACCATCGCCATCATGTCCGGGCAGTGCCTCCAGCAATGAAGCAAATATGAACCCGGTGCATCATCGTTGCTATATTTGTCCAATGGGCACATTCATCATTGATCATTTGCTGGGCTTTCTTCCGACTCCCTAGCCGATTCATTTAGAACCCGAAACTAGCTGTTCCTTCTAGTGGCCGAACGGTTGCCCATCCCAGCTTTTGTCCGGTAAAGAAGGAAAAGAAAACTGTAATCAATTAGACCTGAATAAATGATTGAAAGTTATTCGATACTTGTCAGTCCTGCAGCTTCTGCAATTGATGGAAATGGCAGAAAAACAGACACAATGCTCCCTGGACAGGACGGTAAGTTCAACAGGGTACACCGAATACGAAGAAAACTGATCATCTGCAATTAAGCCGATTTTTCAGAGTTTTTTTTTTCGCCCAAAGGATCCAGAGTACATAAATCAGAAGCTTTCCTTCAAGTTGAATCAACAACGAGAACCCGAACCCAAGCGTTTGGATAAAAGATCTCAATTTATGACGGCAAACGACGGTGAAAATTGACGGCGCTTACTGATGTGGATTATCTCATGATAAATGTCTGGCGGAGTTGGTTTGAAGACTGCACCGGAAGTCTTCCGAAAAGGATGCCGCTTTTTCTGGGACAAAAGTCAGCCGAGCGTTGATGTTGATTGAGTGCAAGTTTTGTTTACTTGAACGAAGTCATCTACCCCGACGCTCGAAACGAGGACGGTACGGAGCGTCATATCGATAAACTCTGCTAAATTGACACGAGAGAAGTGAGATGTATGAAGGCCAAATGCCACACTGCTCTCCGATAAGGCAAGCGAAAACAAATAAACTTTCCACCGTCTCGGAATCCTGGAAGAGCATATCACTGTAGGAGGAAGGATTGCGTTCCGGTGGGGTGCCGAACGAGGTTGAGCAATTGATGGCAATGGATATTTTCCGCGATGGATCTGCAAACGCAAAGCGTTTCGTCTTCATCCTGTGAGTGGGTAGTGTGATAGCCATCTGGAGCTTGGAACAACCAGACGGAAGAGTTTTATTGACGATTAGAACGAAGCGATTTTCTGCGAAGTTCGAGTGGTTCGAATTACAGCCTATGAGTGGATAATTAGAAGGATGCACGAGATAAAATTACAATCCGAAAGCATCCCAAATAAAGTTGAATTTTCTATGATAATAGCGAACGAAGCTCATCATGTCAATCGCTGTCGTCTTCACTTCATCTGTTGATGCCGTGATTTACTTCGTTTGGCGTAATCTTTCACCTAAGCGCTTGATTAATAACGCCTCATAACAACGATTTAGACCATCATACGTCGCAGTCCAGAATCTCAGAATCCCCATCAAAATGGTTTCTAATCCAAGTGTATGCTTCGGTTACAAGTGGCCTCCAAAATTTCTCTCCCACCCACTGTGCACAATCATAAATCATTGCACTAATGCCGTCCACACATTAGCTTCCATCTAGCGAACGCATGCCTTTCTCCCCGAACAAAGATTCCAACAACGGCGGCGATGTCGGTACGCAGCATCCACTTTCGGCTGCTGTACATTTCAAAGAATACCAAGGACAAAGGACCGGTCTCTCGCTTCGAAAAAGCAAATGTCGTCCCGGCAAAGCTCAAATTACGCGCGACACCGTTTGGGATGTTTGTTTCGCTCTCGGAACGTTAAAATTGAAAGACGGCCGAGCGCAAGGATGCCTCCTCCGAAATGAATATGTAAACAAGGACAATTATTTACAAGTGTGTTTTGGCATCCGAAGTAGGCTTTGAGGCAGAAAAGCTGCCACCTCGCAATCGTAAATGTCTCACTTTTATCGTGATTTGTTCCATTGTTCTCGTTCACAGTCAGTGCTTTATCTTCATTTGCTTCTTTTTTTTTTACTTTTGTGTGACTCCGCTTGGTAGGCAGTGCCTCCATTACATTTCCGGGCTTTGTGTCACGCGCATTACACGTTCGAAAGAAGGTGCGATGATTTCTGTTCATTCATTTCCCTCCAGCAGACCACAATGGTTACATTTTTTTTTCTGTCATTTTGGAGCGCTCAGCTGGAAAATCTCATTAAGATTACGACTATCTTTGCTTCGTGTTTTGTGGGTTGAGGGCTTAGTTTACAGACTGTACACTAGACTGATGCATTTTTGATATTTTCGCGCCCCTGTGTTCAAACCAGAGTTGAAAAAACTCAAATTCACTTTACTGACGCAACACGAACTGAATCAATAAAAAAATCATTGTCCATCTTTCTACAACTTCAACCTACTGAACAACTATTACGGTAATGATTGTTGCTTTATCTTCTTCTGCTCTTGCCATTTCAAGCAATCGTTCCACACTCATTCGTTTTGCGATTCAATGACAATGAACAAGAACAAAATTCAAATTCATCTTGCCATATCACAGGGAATAAAAAGTTCATTCATTTCACTGAATATTTACGCAATTAATTTTGAAAACGTATACAAAGCCTCTCTCTAATGGTTCTTGGCTTCTTTGCCGTTGGATCGTTGGATTCAACAGGCCATTTGCGGTTGCCAACTCGTCGTGTCGAAGTCAGAAATGACGGGTGAGATTCCCTACGTCGAACCTGACTTAAACGTAGTTGCAGTTGCTAGCTGCCTTCGGGATCGATGTTGCAGAAATATTTTGCTCCATCCCTCAAGAAAAAACGTGGACATTTCTGCTGTTTTGTCGTGGCGTTTCTTGCTGTTTTGTCCATAAGTCGAGGCCATTGTAAGGTGATGATGGAGCAGATGAGTAATATAGGATTAATAATCAATCTAACACGGATTCTAAGAAACTGTGCAGCACATTCGAAACTGGTGAAATCAATAGCAAAGGACATTTGCACATAGCGTTAGGGGAGTCACCGAGATAAGCCTATCCACTTCCACTTTACATTTCGCCAAAAATGTTGAGTGACGTAGATCCGCTTTTCTCTGCGCACACGGCCACGCTGAAACTGGTGAAAAAAATCATTGTGCCTAAATGACTGTGAGTTTTTTTTAAATTCGTATTCACTGATTGCAAAATGAACTGATTATTTTGTTTAGAGAATGGATAAGAGAGAAAGCTAAAACTGAGAATCTTGGATGAACAGCAAGAACTCACGCATACTGAATGAAAAGAATAACAACAAAGCAAATCAATAACAAGAATTTCGACGATACGTCAACTCGTAGTGACGTACATCAGAATAAAAGGAAATGAATACCATTTACATTTTTGCACTGAGATGTATTTCGAAGTGATATTCAAAATATAAATTCAACAATTTTTAACTCTGGTTCAAACGATTCAAAATCACGTCCTGAACTGCCTCTTGCTATTTGAGCACATTTGATTAGAAACTGACACTGAAGAAGTCATTTGATATTTACATGCATTTTTTTATGGAGAAGGTAAACTTTTCCTTCACTGTCTACTAGTCGTTTCCTAAATCCTTTTAAAAGATGTTCAATTTTAATAGGAAACGTAAAATGAAAGAATGTTACCATTCTTTGGAGAGACCGATGATCATGATCAAACCGCTACTAAGTCAGCAACAATTTATTGTGCAATGTGACAGAGTAATCATGTCTTAACATAGGACTACGTCTGTGTTTTCAATACTGGGGTACGCGTATCGAGTGCAAAAAGTTGAAGCGTCACGAAATATGGTTAGATTTTGAGCGTTAATAACTCAGTCATTTCAAAATTGATTTCCAAAATTTGTGCATCAATCGATCGAAACATTCACTACGCGTGAATTTCAATGTTGGAAACTATTGATTTCAAACGTTTTACTATTCAAAAATTAATAAATTTAAAGCACTGTCAAAATAATAATCAACCAATCACGGGCATCTCAACGGTTATTTCCCAACACGGACGACAGAGTCATAGGCTGACCGGTTTTTGGTTTGTATGTGTGTTCAACGACTGTGCATTGTCATCAAATAGGGCATATAAAGAGAAGTGCGAGACACACATCGTCCTCAATCTACGTTTGACAGTGCTCTTGGCGTGTTTCATCGTGTTTCTGCCGGAAATCTAAGTCCGACTTGCGTGTGTATTGCACCGTTCATAGCGTAACGATGGCTCCCAAAACCAATCAGCTCCACCATCGAGAAGGCAACAGCAGCAGCAGCGTCGTAGAAGGTGGGCAAAGTCCAAAAGGCCATTATCAAAGATGAGACCGCAAAAAGCAGAAGTGGCCCATCATACAGCACCTACATCTGGTGCGGAAGCAGGTCCCATTGGCCCCAATCAATCGGCGGATGACCCTCACGTCACGGGAAATTCAAGTTTCCGAGCGAACCAAAGCCGTGACCAAATTGACCAGCTTCATGACGAAGTGAGGTTGTGGCAGTTCCCTTGAACCAAACACGGTCATTTTTAGGGCCACCAAAATCTATGGAAAACGAAAGTTTACATGTCTTTGAAAGTACTGGAGGCTGTGATTCGGGGTGGTCGATCGCTAAAAATATCTTTCGTATCCTTGGTAATGAAAGGCTTTGACAGATATTAGCTGATTCCGGTCGAACTTTTGCTTTCAACCTTCAACCCCATTGGGCTGTCCCTTGTAGTTTTTGTTTTGCTCTCGTCAACATCCCAGAAATCCAATGTTGCCTACTAAGCATTTGCAGGGCTGTTTGAAACTTCCAAAATTTAAACCGCGAACTAAAATTACAGCGAAAACGTCTACCCCGCTTTCGTAGTAAGGGGGGGAGGGGGGGGGGTTCATATGGGATACCGAACTGATGCTGGAGGAATGGAAGGATGAGGTTATCTGCTCTATCTACAAGAAGGGTAACACACTGGACTGTGAAAATAAGCATGCGATCACTATCCTTAATGCCGCCTACAAAGTGATATCCCAAATCATCTTTCAGAGACTGACGACACTAGCAAATAGATTCTTGGGAATCTGCAATCAGGGTAGGTAGCTCATCAAATCTTCCAAACCGCCTCTAAGCATATTGCTATGAGGTACCAGGTGGGTCTCCACCGTCTGCATTGAGTTCTCTCAAATTATAATAATCCGTCCACTATATCACAAAACATTGCCATTGGTTGAGCGGATTGGAGATAATGAAATCATCGGATATAGGACCAAGTCTCCCCCGGGTGGTGCTAAATCGATGAGCGTGAACATCAATAGAAGCAAAGTTGTCAGAAGGCATGAAATGCATCTACGGACTCTTATTTTTATCAGGTCGTTCAATCGTAGTTTTGGATGGAGTAGCGTGGATTATTCTTTATATTGTATTATTAGACTACTACACAACATACAACTAAATGTATTATTCTGAAAATTTTAAATTTCAATCTCGATTTCAGTAAGCGAGATGAGGCGCTATATCCTTGGCAAATTATTGCCAGGCTTTTGTTTCAAATGCCAAAACTCCACCCACAGGCAAAAGAAGCATAAACTAATCTTTCTAGCATCTATGCTCCCAACGTTAAATACAAATTATCACATTATTTAACTCTATATGGAAGCGTTTGGTACGGGAGGTCCACGTTTTCGTCCTTCCCTTGATTCGAAGTAGAAGAGCGATTTTAGACACTTTATTTCTTGGAATCCTCTCTGCGGTACATGCTACGCAGTTGGCTTGGCCGGTGACAAGAAAAATGATGTTTTCAAGAACTGGCTGCATTAGTGTGAGATTGGCCTTCATAAACCTCCACATGCCAAAGTTGGTTCCTTTTGCATGATTAGTTCTCGAGTTCTGCACAAATTTGTTTCGTTTGTATGACAGCCATCCCTTACAGATAAGAGAGGGATCTCAAACCACAATGGAAACATTTGTTGTCTCCAAAAACCCCCACATGTCAAATTTAGTTCCATTTGCTTGATTAGTTCTCGAGTTATGCAGAAATTTGTGTTTCATTTGTATGGGAGCCCCCCCCCCCCTTCCAGACGGGCAAGGTGTCTCGAACCATCATAAGAACCTTCTCCAGCCCCAAAAACTCCTGCATACAAATTTCTATAACAGTAGGGATAATTCTCATGTTTGTGTTTAATTTTTATGAGAGACCTCCCTCCCTTTTCCAAAGAGGGGAGGTGTCTCGAACCACCGTGGAAACATTTCTTGCCTTCAAAAACCTCCACATGGCAAATTTGGTTCCATTTGTTTAATTTGTTCTCGAGTTATGCAAAAAAAATCTGTTTCATTTGTATGAGAGCCATCCTTTACTGATAGGGGCGGGGTCTCAGATTACCAAAGAAACATTTTTGATCTCCAAAAACCCCCACATGCCAAATTTGGTTCTATTTTCTTGATTAGTTCTCGAGTTATGCAGAAACTTGTGTTTCATTTGTATGGGAGCCACCCCCCCCCCCCCCCTCCAGATGGGAGAGGAGTATCGAACCATCATAAAAACCTTTTCCGGTCCCAAAAACCCCTGCATACAAAATTCACATGATTGGTTTAAATTTGTGTTTCATTTGTATGAGACCCCTTCCCCCTACCAGAAAGAGGAGGGGCCTCGAACCACTGTGGAAATATTTCTTGCCTCCAAAATCCCACATGCCAAATTAGGTTCCATTTACTTTTTAGTTCTAGAGTAATGCACAAATTTGTGTTTCATTTGTATGGGAGCCCCCCTTCTAGGAGAGAGGAGGAGTCTCAAACCACCATAGTAAAATTTTTCGCTTCTAGAAAACCTCAGATGCCAAATTTGGTTTCATTTGCTTGATTTGTTCTCGAGATATGCAGAAACTTGTGTTTCATTTGTATGGGAAGCCCCCCCCCCCCAGAGAGAGAGAGGAGGGGTCTCGAAATACCGTCGAAACATTTCTTACCTCCAAAATCCCTACATGCCTAATTTGGATTCATTTGCTTTATTAGTTCTCGAGTTATGCAGAAATTTCAGTTTCATTTGTATTTCTAGAGAGAGGAGGGGTCTCAAAGCACCTTAAAAACATTTCTTGCTTCTAAGAACTCCACATGTAAAATTTGGTTCTTTTTACTTGATTAGTTCTTGAGTTATGCAGAAACTTCTGTTTCATTTGTTTGGGAGCCTCCCCTCCCCAAAGAGAAGAGGGGTCTTAAAGCACCTTAAAAACATTTCTTGCTTCTAAAAACTCTCACATGCTAAATTTGGTTTCCTTTGCTCGATTAGTTCTTGAGTTATGCAGAAATATGTGTTTCATTTGTATGGGAGCCCCTCCTTCCACAGAAGGGAGGGGTCTTTAACTATCATAAGAACCTTTCCCGGACCCAAAAACCCCTTCATACAAAATTTCACGCCGATCGGTTCTATAGTTTTCGAGTCTATAAGGGTCTGATAGACAGACAGAAATTCATTTTGTTATGCATAGATTGGCTAATTTTGTGATAGTTACCCATGCAACACTATTTTGTAAGATTTGTCATTTTTCGATTATATCCATTTGAAAAAAAAAAACTATAACAAAAGAGGTTGGCTCTTTTCAAAAGACATTCTAGATCAATTTTGTAAAATCCACAAAGTCTACATGTCCAGGAAGTTTCATTGAAATCTGAGAGCTTACGTCCAACTCCGAATGTGATTTGGCGTGAAATGCGCAAGTATTATGTTGTTAACTTAAAAAAAAGTGTATTAGGAATACAGATGTGCATAACGGAAGTGAAAATCATTTAAGTGTTTTAAGGAATTTTTATTTTTGTTTGATCTGTGAAATTTTCTGTAAGATATCTGAAATAATTAAAAAAAAAAATCCTTCTAAATATTGAATTCAATAAGAAACCTAGTGGATAAGACGAAGTGGCATCTACGAATTGAAGCAATATGGTGCTCATAAATCGACTTTTGACGAATTTCACGCCAACTCATCCAGTGTTTGGCAGCACCCCTTCAGAATCCAATGAAACTTTGTGGGTGTGTAGACTATGTTTTTTTAAGCAACTTTGCATACTTTGTTTTTTTTTTAATTTATCTAGACTGCCATTTGAAACGGGCTTAAGTTTTTTGATCGTTTTTTCTTTTAAATCAACATTGCTCAAAAAGGACAAGACCTACAAAAAAGTGATGTATGGGTGACTTTTAAAAAATTGTCTTAACTTTTATGAAAAAAATTATATAAATTGTAAAATCGATTCTTACACGCTAAAAAAAAATATTATACAATTTAAAGTCAATTTGCAAAAAATGGCTATCTAAGAATTAAACGATTTTTTTTCTTAAGAAAGGCAATATAATTGTTTAAAAGTTCGCTATACAGTGTAAGATGGGCACTTTTAAGGAAAAAAAAAGTTTTTCTAACAACAATTTTTTTCATGTCCTATTTTTACCGTGGATCGCGCCAACTCGTCTTATAATTTGGTCCTAAAACCTCACAGAAGCCAATTAAATTTAATTTTAATGACAATTTGGATTTTTTAAGGGTCTTTGAAGGTTTGAAAAATCAAGGTTACCATTTGGAAAGGGCTTATATTTGGATATTATTTATTTTTTTAAACTTTAGTGGTTGAAATGTTTTCTATCAAATGATCAGGTTGATCCTGTTTATTACCAAAACTTTGAAGTATATTACAATAAAGGGCAATAAATTGGAAAACAAAAGCTTTTTCATAGTATCTGAAGTATTGCCCATGACTCAATAGCAGTTCAGTTGTTTTTTTTTTTTTGTTTCTTCGTTTTTACGTAGGGCTATTTCCTCACATGGTGACAATCACCGACGCCAGGAAGACGACTCCACCACCTGGACCCTACCTAACGACTCATGAATATGAGCCGGGACCAACGGCTTTACTTCCCTTCCGAAGGAAGACGTGACCAGATTTTTTCGCCTCAGAAAAACCACCGACGCCGGCTAGTTCAGTTGTTTATATCAAAATTGCTAGATTTCATTAAACAAAATTCAATATATTACTCAAAAATTATTTTCATGCCCATTATAAGAACAAAAACAACTTTGCCAGCATGTGCAATTTTAAGTCCAAGCATGGATTGGAACGTCTCATGGGAAAGGTCCATGTAATGCTATTGGTGGTAATTTCAAGCGAATGACAAAGAGAGCAAGCCTTGCTCAAGATTATAGAAACACAATCAAAACTGCTCGGGAACTATATGACTTGGCAGTTGAACAGATAAATAAAATTAATACAAAACTGAATTTCTGCTTCATATCAACTGAACAGTAGAAAAAAATATCAGAAGATCTTGAGGAGTTATATAGCCACGTAAAGAGAATACCTGTTACACAGATTCATTGCTTTGTACCAATTTGGCTAAAAAGTTTTCAGATTCAAAGGATAATACAAAGAAATTTACTTTGTTTGTGAAAGGTTTATAATTTAAATATATGAAGCTATTTTAATTACTAATACGTGAAAATGTACATATAAAAATAAATAAAATAAAACCCTTACCAAGCAAAAACCTATGAGTATTCATTGACATTAAAAATTATTTCGAAAATTCATAAAACGTCATATTTGAATCGTCTTTAAATGGGTATTCATCAAGTCTTATCAAATTAGAATTTTCTTATTTGATAAGACTTGATGCCTATCCATTTAAAGACGATTCAAATATGGCGTCCGCTATTTTTTTAGATTTCTCAGCCCCCTCTATCACAATTTTTCCCATACCTCCTACTTCTTTTTCTTTAGCATTTCAAGATTATTGCTTTCACAATTAGCTTATTGCTTGCTCTCAACTTCTGTTTTCTAAATGCACTTCCACATTTATTAATTTAGAGCTTTCGATGCCAAGTACCATTTTTGCATTAGTATGATTGTGTGGCAAGTACAATCATACGCTATGCCCAGGGAGTCGAGAAATTTTCCTTAACGAAAAATGCCTAGACCAGACCGGGAATCGAGCCCAGCCACCTCCAGCATGGTGTTGCTTTGTAGCTGCGTCTTTACCCATACCTTTTACACGTACTGTAACAAATCTTGACCTTACTTCCGCCCCCTACCCGCACAAAAACAAACGTCTTACTAGGCTTATCTAAGCAAGCATATAACTAGGTGAATGTCGTTTGAAACCACAATTACTTAATGAGTTACGATAAATAATGTAATCTCCCACTGCATATCAGGCTGAGGTAAGGGACACATACCCTATATTAAGTATAAGTCATTCTATCCGATGTTTTGTGTATTACTTGGTATTTCATGCACATAAATGGAGCGTCACAAAATATACATCGTGTCATCATAAATCATGTAAAGTTCTTAGACATTTTACACATTGTCTAAAATATTGAATGCAAAATCTCGTCTTTTCTAGAAATATTTCCTGCAAGTTGCTGCTTCAGGTGGAAGGCAATAACATTTTGCACGCATTAATAATTACATCACGATGTAAATGCAGATTTTTTTCTGGGCATATTATTTGTTTCAACTGTTAACTGTTTACATAAGAAACCAAGATTAAACTCTACCCTTCTTGACCGTGGAACCGTTTTAATGAAAATTTCAAGGATTGAACATTGAAAATCCATTTTAAGGAAATGCATTCTCAGAAATAGTAGTTTCTTTAGGACTTCCGTTGTGTTGCAATGTTGGAACTATGTCTACTTTGGATTGCATTGAAATTCATTTAATTCGAACGTGACGAAAAACTGGGTCAATCAATTTCAACTTTTACAGGGCAAAGAAGGCAAAAATGAGAAACACAGGATACGAAGTGATGGTATCAGTTGACAATTAAACCCCTTAAATTCTTAACTTTGCCAGCCAGCCATACGTTTCGCCATTCTTCGGCGCTTCGGTTGAGCAAATAGCAGCATAGAAACTGCACAAACATCGTCAACCCAAAACACATTGATTGCCCAGGACCGATTGATCACTTTTTCCGATTTTCCTTCATCGATTTGACACGTTTGCCGTAAACTGCCCCACTGTAGTATTGGTGACGACGGCTGGCATCTCACTTCCATTCCGAAGACGTCGCCTCCCTTCCCATTTCCAAAACAATAGCAAAACCTCATCCAACCAATGGCAAACACAAACAATCCTCGAAACGCCGCCGGGCCGGGGGCCATGAGAAATCGAAACCGATAAATCATTTCCAGACCGAAGCCAGTCTGCTGTCTTTTTTGATTGACTTTTTCCCCCCTCCACCAACGCCGATCCCTTTCGTTCCGCTGGGATTTCATCAATCTCTTGTTACTGGTGGCAGCGTGTGTGTGTGTGACCGCTGGATTGGTTGAATCATTTTTCGACTCAAATCCACATAAACGCTCAGCTTAATGGAAAAGCCTAGCCGGGATTTTATCGCAATTAATTTATAATTATATTTGACAGCGTCAATGTTGAAATCATTTCATCGTCAGGGATTAAACGAATCCTTCCTTTTTCCAGGTAGGGTTTGCACATTTCACTGACTTCCATTGCGTTCGATTCAAATATTTCCCTTTCTGGATGAAGGTGGAATAAATTTTCCAACTCATTACCGGGAAAGTTTGTGCGTGCTGTAACATCATCTCTCAAAGTCGATTTTCGGGAACAGGCAGACCATACAATTTTCCTTTTATATCGCAAGACGAGCAGAACAATATCTTAATTATTCACCACATTATTTCGTTAGACACGCAACCGACCAGTGCGTAGACTTTCCGTTTCAACGTGCAAGACTTGGGCGAATAAAAATACGATGAGCGGATCAAGACAATTCATCCCCGTCCGAGACTCACCATCCCGAAAGGAGGTGCATGTAAAATTCATTCCGAGCTTAATTTTGCCTCACCCTTGCTCGGTTTGGTAGCCAGCCGGGAAAATGTAAGTACCTTCCCATCACCACCATCACAACCAGGCGTGCCAAGCACATAATCATAATTAGATCGTCCTTCCTTGCTGGATTCACTTTCCCTCGGCCGTCGTTGGTGGGTACCTCCATTGGAATCTACTTGTGTTTCCACTCAAAGCAATCGGCAACGTCCTATCGAAAAAAAAATGGCAGGGCGCTTGTGGTGCTGAAGCGAAAGTAAAATTTCACAAGTCAATTAAGATTAGTGTGAATCAACGGAAGCCAGTCAAGGAGTGCACTTTCCTGCTGCCGTTTCGTGAAGTTTTACGTGACGAGTGAAAGCTCTTTTTCCTGCAAAGTTTGGTTCCGTTGAAACTGCTCTGTATATACATTTCAAGGTGATGGAAAACATGCGAAGTGGAAAATCTTTAGCGAAGTTAAGTGAACGGTTAATAAGCGAAATTTTGGATTTGAGATAAATATTGTGTTTTGGTGCGTAACCTTTCAAGTAGAATTTACTAGCACGAGAAAGATTTAACTTTAATTTTTTTAAAAAAATTCTAAAGAGACAATAGCAACAAGATTGGCCTTCGTTCCTAGTCGTAGACGTAATATAGGGAATAACTGCACAGTTTAAAAGAAACATGTAATTTTCTGTGTTATCTAATGCACAAAAATAGAATGCTGGATTTGGCATAATTTCATTTCTTCTAAATTTAAGCCAGATAACGCTTGAATCTACAGGGTGTCTCACAATAGATGTCACTAAAACAAAATGGGATTACAGCAAAACAAATCAACTAAATCATTGCATTTATTTTTCATTTGAAAGATGCATGTTATAGAAATAAACCATATTAATTCTATTCGAATCTCTCGCCCTTTTCCTTGATAACTTTGCACAAACGCTTTGTTAACCCATCGCAGCTAGCACGCACAATTTCCTGAGGAATGGGGTTCCAAATATCAACCAAAAGTTTCTTGAATCGATCTAAAGTAAGCCCTTTTGTATGGCCTATATGATGAAGCATATAACCCCAAACAAAGTAGTCAAGTGGGTTGAGATCCGGTGAAGATGCAGGACATTATTCGCTTGTGATGAAATCGGGCAAATTTTCTGCGCACCACGTTTATTGTTTTTGAATTGAGAAGAAAGCCACCAATCCAAACACCATAACGCTAGCAGGATGCTTGGTCGGATACACGTTTTTATGCTCGGCGCCCACGTCTTCTACCGGGAAAGAAATTACACAGCGATCGATTGTGGAATTTTATACTGGATCGATGGTAAACAGGCTCTCGTCGGTGAACAGGATTACCGGATTTGTTCCCTTAAGGAAGTTCAAGATTTTCTTACATTGCTCGTAGCACCCGAATGCGGTTGGTAATCATGTGAATTTTTTTTCTGACCCATCGACTTCGCCCCGCAATCTTCCTTTAAAATCTTCCGTGCCGTGAAGTCGTTGATCCCGTGTTCCTTCGCTATTTTCCTCATTGAACGCACTGGATTCGCCCGAATCTTCATTTTGATGGCAGCGATAACCCTCGGAATTCGAGCTGATCTCGGACGACCTGTGGCCGCCTTTAAAGCTTGTTCGCGACAAAATCTGGACACCCCAAAATACGTATATCTCTGGAAATACTTCATCAACTCGTGAAATATTTCGCAGACTGATGAACGTATGTCTGTTCATTGTGTAAAATCAATTTTTGGTGGTACTATAAGCTTTTAGATCGAAGATGCACTGAAAATTTATTTTCGTAAAATAGCTTTCACTCGGTTCGTAAACATGGATTTTGTTCATAAAACAAATGTCTCGTATATTGTATGAAACATTCATATTGCTTTTTATCTGGTGAATTGCTATCATTAAACCTTTTTGTATAATGTACGAAATTAATATCGTGAAGACCAACCAATCGCTGTTTCACTTTTATCGTTCTCATGTAAGATGATGTTGCTGCTGGGATCAGCGGGAATAATTTATCTATACCAAAATAAGAATTAAAGCGCTGTCGAGAATTATACCTTCATGCACAATAATCAAATATCTTCTAACGAGTCACCATGGCCAAGTGAGATCAACCACGGGTTCAACAACAGCTCTTTCCAAAAATACAGGATCGAATCCCATGTCAGAAACATTAAAAAAAAAAACGCTGTGCAAATCCACGTGGTTGCGCTATTTTTTCACTTTCATTTCGAGTCGATATAGTAGATCTGTCCGTCATTCATGCAACCACCAGAGAGACGTTTCTTTTTAATTTGTAGCAAAATATTCGTAGCTCTTTTTATTGTTTTCGTACAATGCACGAATGTTTTTTCTGTGTCAACAAATGCTTCGTGCTTTTGACAGTTGTACTGTGCCATTAATTACGAAGGTATCTTCATTAAATCAACAAATCAGTTTCGTTGCAGAAAACAACGAATAGATTTGTTAGTTTTACCTTCGATTTCGTAATATAAACTAAAATTAATGTTCAGTGTGGCGTAAAGCGGCACCATTTTTTCAAACCCCCTCCCAAAAAACCCACAAAATTTGCTTCCCCCCCCAATCCCTACCTTCCCATTTTTCCACTTTCACCCCCCCCACTGGGTGCACACACTCTCGCCCCCAAAGACGCGAAGTGAAGCAAATATTGCAGAAGAGCCCAGATCTTTCGGTACGTACTGTGGCTAGAGAAAAATAAAAATGTCCCCAACTTTCGTGCAATATTTAGTTTTGTGCTGAGCATCGTGGAGTCAGATCTGAGCTTTATGATTCCCTTCGGGCTCGAGGTAGACAACCCAATGTACCGGTTCGAGACATTTTGGCTGCACGCGATCTGGAGTTTATGAAACTTATTCATGTGTTTTTAACTAACATTAATTATAGATTGTAGTTTGATTAACTTACTTGTTTAGGTTAAATTTTTGAGGATTGTGTGCGCCTTTGTGTGATTGTGCTTGTGTGTGTGAGTGTGGTTGTGTGTGTGAGAGAGGGATTAAAAAAAAAATTGAAAACGTTCAATTAAAAAATTGTAATTTGAAGTTCTAGATAAAAAAAAACCATTGTTCCTTATGCTTTGTTCAAAATTTCTACCGCAATTTACCTATCCATAACATTGTAATTCCTATTAACCTCGAGACGGCCGCGAGTAATCGGTTGTACCCCCTCAACCTTAGTTCTAAGATAACTGATGTATATAAACATGAATACTTGGCTCTGTAAAGTTGATTCGATTGAGCCTGTACAAATAAATGAAATCATAAAAAAAAACTTTCGTGCATACTTTCAAGCATCGGCAAGGTATGAAGTCGTTCAAGGTAAAAACTGTACCGAACCGTAATGATAAACAGAATGTGACGGCTAAAACCTGAGCTCGCAAGTTGTATCGCGAATATTTGACGAAGTTTTCCTGCGTGATAATCGACGATGAAACTTATGTGCTGGAAGATTTTAAGCAGCTTCCCGGAATGTCTTATTATACTGCCATGCAACGGAACGGTGTAGAGGAGCCTTTCAGGACGAAGGAAAAGGCCAAGTTTCCCAACAAATCTTTGGTTTGGCAGGCAATATGCAGCTGTCGTCGAGCAAGTCAAAGCTTCATCACTACCGGAACGGTAAACAAAGAAATATACCGCGAAGAATGCCTAAATAAGCTATTGTTACCATTCCTACGCAGCCATCACGCTCCCTCGCTAATCTGGCCTGGTTTGGCATCTTGTCACTACGCCAAAGATGTTTTGGAATGGTATAAAGCGAATGGATTCCATGTTATACCGAAGGAGGAGAATCCACCTAACTGCCCGGAGTTGCGACCTATCGAGCGGTATTGGGCTCTCGTGAAGAGAGAACTCTCTCAATATAAACAACAAGCTACAACCAGGGATGCCACATATACAGATTTATCTGTAACTAGCTGAGCCTGGTGCGTGCGCTGCTACGCTTGCATTTAAATGAAGGAAAATTTAATATAACTGTCACGTTTATGGTATTTTTTTCAAAATGAGTTTTTTTTCTTGAATAAGCAGTGGTTCAAACTTCTATCAAAACATGCTTCTTACCCGAGAAATACACGGTGTGTTTAAGTAACCTGGATAATTCTCATTTTTGGTAGAAACTTGTGTTTCATTTGTATGGGAGCCCTCCCTTCAAGAGGGGGGTGGTTTCTCAAACCACCATACAATCATTGCCTTCAAAACCCTCCACATGCCAAATTTGGTTCCATTTGCTTGATTAGTTCTCGAACCATCCCACTGGGCTCATCGATTATAATAAAAATGTGAGTTTCATTTGTTTGAAGCCCCCCCCCCCTCCCTCAGAAAAGGAGGGGTCTTGAACTACCATAGAAACATTCTTGCTTTCAAAACCCCCCACATGCTAAATTTGATTCGATTTGCTTCATTAGTTCTCGGGTTATGATGAAATTTGTGTCTCATTTGTATGAGAGCGCCCCTTCCTGAGAGAGAAGGATCATAAGAACCTTCCCCAGCCCCAAAAACCCTTTCATATAAATTTTCACGTTGGTCGGTTCAGAACTTTCCGTGCCTATAAGGGTCTGACAGACAGAAATTCATTTTTATGTATATATAAATCTAGCCTCCAAAAACCTCCATATGCTAAAAGTGGTTTTATTTACTTGATTAGTTCTCGAGTTATGCAGAAATTTGCTTTTTAATTGTATTATTTTTATGGGAGTCTACCCTTCCAAAAGGGGAGGGGTATTGAACTGCCTCATAGAAACATTTCTTGCCTTCGAAAACCTCCACATGCCAAATTTGGTTCCATTTGCTTGATTAGTTCTCGAGTTATGCAGAAATTTGTGTTTCATTTGTATGAGAGTACCCCCCCCTCTTACAGAGGGCGGAGGGGTCTTGAGTTACTTTAGAAACATTTCTTGCCTTCAAAAACCTCTACCTGCCAAATTTGGTTCCATTAACTTGATTAGTTCTAGAGTTATGCAGAAACTTGTGTTTCATTTGTATGGGAGCCTCCCTTTCTAGAGAGGGGAGGGGTCTCAAACTACCATAAAACATTTCTTGCCTCCAAAAACTTCCGCATGCTAAATTTGGGTTTCTTTGCTTGATCAGCTCTCGAGTTATGCAGAAATATGTGTTTCATTTGTATGGGAGCCCCCCCTTTCAGAGAAGGGAGGGGCCTCTTACTATCTTAAGAACCTTCCCCGGCCCCAAAAATCCGTGCATACAAATTTTCACGCCGATCGGTTCTTCCGCTCGCGAGTTAAATCGTGACAAAGGAAACCCCAACTCATTTTTATTTATATAGATCATACAGATTTTTTGCTGTTTTCAGATTACAGATTTTTAGAAAAAATAAAGATTTTACAGGTTTTTGAAAAATCCTCTCTTTTGTTGCATTTTTGACCGTGTTTAAATAACCATACTTGGTAATTGCATTGAGCCGCTTACAGAGTTTGTCAGATATTCATTGACTTACCGGAAGGATGGCCGCTACGAACGCATCAATCAAATTAATCTCGGTGGCCAACATCCATTTCAATTCTGTGTTCGAACTTCATAAGCATCGATTAAGTCGCCTTCAGTGGATAGCATAAATCTATACAATCGACAGGTGTGTTCTTATATCTATAGTACGAATTTGCTATTTTTATCAATTCTACTGAATAATTTGACGAAACCACAAGAAATTCTGCAACCGCATGACAGTGCGATGACAAATTTGCAGTAGTCAATCCAAGCACCCTCGGAAGACAGCATTCATCTCAAGAATTAATTGGTATGGGCTACTTCTGTCTGATTCGAATACATTGATTCTAAGGTTTGATGTCAGACAATTTTATTGCATCAATAGTATAAGCTACCAATTCTTGTATAGCATAAAAAACAACAAGAACAAACATAAAATTTATATTTCGATCGGTTTCATTTATATTTTGATACGGTGCACACAATTAACTTATATTTTTATTCACGAACTTTTATTTCTACCTATCGTGGCTCACTAAATGAAATTCCATCTGATCTTCGTACGCTGTTCACTCCAAAGCCAAATTATTTTGCCAGTATTCGCAAAATATAGTTTTACTTTTATATTGAATATATTCTTACATTGCTACACACTTGGAATATTCCACAGATTTTCGGTAATTTTGTGTTTAGTTGAAACAAGAAGATTGATTTAAACCAACGAACTGATTTGAATAATGATATATTTTTAACAATTGAATCATTTGGAAACATCATTATCTACAGTGAAAATTTAATTTCGTAAATTAGCTTTCATTCGTTTCGTAAACGTGGATTTTGTATACAGAACAAATGTCTCGTATATTGTATGAAACATTCATATTGCTGTTCATCTGATGAAATGCTACCATCGTCATCATGGATTTTGTGAAGACCAGCCAATCGCTTTTTCTTTTTTATCGTACTCATGCATGATGGCGTTGCTGCTGGCATGAGCGGGAATAATCTATTAATCCCAAAATCAAAATTAAAGCACTGTCGAGAGTTATAACTTCATACTCACTAATCAACTATCTTCTCTCGAGTCAAAATTGCCTAGTGAGATCAACCACGGACTCAGTAACAGCTCTTCCCACAAATACAGGATCGAATCCCATGTCGGAAAATTTAAAAAAAAAACGCTGGACATCTCCACGTGGTTGTGCTTTTTTTTAATTACATTTCGAGTCGATAAAGTAGATCTGTCAGTCATTCATGCAAGCACCCGAAAGACGTTTCTTTGTAATCTGTGACAAAATGTTCGTAGCTCTTTATATTGTTGTCGTACAATGCACGAATGTTCTTTCTGTGTGAACAAATGCTTCGTCATTGTGACAGTAGCGCGTGTGCCATTAATTAAGAAGGTATCTTCATAAAAACAACCCATAAATTTCGTTGTAGAAAAGAACGAATAGATTCGTTAGTTCTACCTTCGATTTCGTAGTACAAACTAACAACTAAATTTTCAGAGTAAAAGTGTACAGTGTACAAGAAATATTTAGTTGATTTACCAGTGTTGTTTTCAGCGTGTATTATGAGATTCTTGACACTGTCAACTATTAGGTGCGCAACTAAGTTCCCGCTGTTTAACAATAGATGGCGCCAGTAGTAAGTGCTGGTCGAATGTTGTACATCTCAAGCGTCATAAACCAAGCTCAGACATATGGTAAACAAACCGCTTTGCTAAATCAGTGATTTTGGTTTAGTGTTATATATTTTGGTTGTTTGAAGATGTCTGATTTCGTGCCAAATAATCGTCATTTGCGGGAAGTGTTGATTTTCTTCTTTCATTCGAAGAAAACGGCGGCTGAAGCACATCGAGAGCTCCAAAAAGTTTACGGTGATGCTGCTCTGAGTGAAACAACGTGTCGTGATTGGTTTCGTCGCTTCAAAAACGGTGATTTCAGTGTTGATGATCGTCCGCGTGAAGGAAGGCCAAAAAACTTCGAAGACTCTGAATTGGAGGCATTGCTCGATGAGGATCCGCGTCAAACGCAAGAAGAGCTTGGTTCAGGATAAGGAGTCTCCCGCCAAGCCGTTTCTAAGCGATTGCATGCGTTGGGAATGATTCAAAAGCAAGGAACTTGTGTTCCTTACGATTTGAAGCCAAGAGATGTTGAGCGTCGTTTTTTCGTCTGTGAACAACTGCTCCAGCGGCAAAAAAGGAAGAGTTTTCTACATCGCATTGTGACGGGTGACGAAAAATGGATTCATTACAGTAACCCAAAACGGAAACATTCATGGGGACTGCCCGGGCATGCTTCAACATCGTCGCCTAGGCCGAATATTCACGCTGCGAAGGTTATGCTGTGTATTTGGTGGGACCAAGTTGGTGTTATTTATTATGAGCTGTTGAAACCAAACGAAACCATTACCGGGGAACGGTATTGAACTCAATTGATGCGATTGAGCCGAGCACTGCACGAAAAACGGCCACAATACGAGCACAGACACGAAAAAGTGATTCTTCAGCATGACAACGCTCGACCTCACGTTGCGAAACCCGTGAAAACCTACTTGGAAACGCTCAAATGGGAAGTCCTACCCCACCCGCCATATTCTCCTGATATTGCACCGTCCGATTATTACTTGTTCCGTTCGATGGCACATGGTCTCACTGGTCAGCAATTCCACTCATATGATGACATCTCAAAATGGCTTGATTCTTGGATAGCATCAAAAGACGAACAGTTCTATCGAAATGGTATTCACGTTCTACCAGAAAGATGGGAAAAAGTCGTAGCTAGTGAAGAGCAATACTTTGAATAATTCGTTTGTAACCTTTGTTTTCAAAATAAAGTTCCTTTTTCACCAAAAAACAGCGAGAACTTAGTTGCGCACCTAATATATTTACAGAAGTCTTAAGAAAATCACAATAATTCGGTGGAAAATTGGCATTTCACCATTTATTGTTGTTTGTTTTCACTGATCTTTTCGTAAAATATATTGATTTCATAGGAGAATCTGTAATGTTTTCGTTTACAGATCAACTTCCGTAACGTTTTCACAGAATTCTATGATCTATTTCAATAGTGGTAAGCTCCAACTTGGATTAACTTATATTACGGTCCCTTTTTCGGATGATATGCAAAATAGTTGCTTGGAGTCCAGTTAATTAGCATCAAGGTCGACATAAAAACAGCATGACATTCTTAATCAAGATTTAATCCGAGGATAATACTTGTTGGTGCTCACCACCGTTAGTTTGATAACGTGAAAATTTTGGAAAAGCAACTTTTTTAGCTGTCAAAACTAATTGCAACTTGTTGCAGTGTTAGTTATTCAGGCTAGACTGTTTTTAATACCAAAACATTTATAATATGATAAAATATGTAAGTTATTGGCATTTCGTTTATTCGTAAGGTATTTATTGGAGTGTATATTTCAAGTCTATTTTCTGTGGTAAATTAAACCCTCGATCGAAGATGGGCTTCCACACACTGCTTATGTGTAAACAAAAACCAATGTGGAAAAAAGCTTAATAACTAGGTATAAAAAATGATTAAATAAGTGCGGCAAAAATTTCAATCCCGTAAAGTACTTGGTTCAAATGTGATGCACGTAAAGTTATTTTACAACCAGTGAACGGGCATCAAGCAGTGGTTCAATAAACGATACAGGTTTTTCAACACATTTTTAACAGCCGGATGCAGATAGAAAAGATTTTTGAATGTGAAAATACAGATTGACCATGAAAAAAAGTGGCAGCACTAGCTACAACTTTAGAAAATTTTCGAAAATCTTGGACAAAAGCAGCTAAATCGGTTGCAGAGTAAACTCAAAAGTTCGAAGTTGCTTCATGCAGCCTAATTAATTAACTGTTATTATTTTTAAGCTGACTAATAATGCACAATTAAATGAATAAAAAATGCATCTTGGATTGAACTAACAGCAAATTTGTTTTATTCCAAATTAAAACTGTCCAGATTTTGTCGCGAACAAGCCTCATTTCCTCAGTATAAGATCCACGGTCCACCGGTCCCGGAAATGTATTTTTGCGACATTTGCGCGTGGGACAAATTACGAATACGCTGCCACTTAGTCATGGTGCAACTTTCAAACTAAGGAAATCGGCCACTTTTACTCGCAGGCTACTATGACATTTCTTGCACCTAACGTGCATGCAAAGACAACTAAGGCGTTGTATGCAAGGGGTGGATCGCTCTGCACACTTTTCTCGTGTGCTATTTTTTTTTTTGAGTGTGTCTACAAGCGTTGCCTTGTTCTGGGTGTTCTCGTAATGTGCCGAAGGTGCCGATGTGTTGACAGCCCAAATTGTTATTTACTAGTGAGCCTGGCAACCAGGCAATGCATATTGGCAAGGTTGCTGGTTTCTTATTTCTATTAGCTCAACTGTCAAAAGTGTGCCTCAGTGTGCCACACATGTGGTTTGGATTGAAAGTCGAAGTGCCGCAGTTATGAAACATATTCGTCTAGTGTGTAAGACATCGAGGATGGCACACTGTTCTAAGCAACTTACCCTTGGTTGTTTTTTTTACAGTCTGTCAGTTGTCGATGAACTTCCCAAAACACACAATTTCTCTTTTTTCCTCTATCTTTTTCTTTACCTAACGTTCTATTTGACATTATGTGAGATCTGGTAGCCCCCCCCCCAATTTCGCAAATAAACATGCACAATCCGGAAAAGGGCAGCCGATCTCAACGTTTCCATCGGGACCGCTCACACCATATTCAGCAAATATCTTGGTTATAAGCCTAACAAAAAACGCAAGGTCCACAGCGTTTCGAAGGCTACCACCAAAAAGCAGTTAGATCGAGCCAAGCCGGTCAGGAATTCGTTTTTTCGGACGAAAAACTGTTCGTGCTGCAGCAGCCGCACAATGCGCAAAATGCCCAGGTGCAGGAGCAAACGAGGGACAGCTTTCTTAAATCTAAACATCCCTCGGTTCCAAAGTGCAGCGTCGGTGATGGTTTGGAGGGCAGTATGCAAAAGTCGTAAGCTCCCCTTGGTGTCAAACGTCAAAATCAACTGAGGTTTTGGAGAAGGTTGTCAAAGCCTGGTGTCGGGACAATTTAACCGACTTTCTGGTCTCCCAGCTCCTCGGATTTGAATCCTCTCGATTTTTTTTTTTGGTCCTATATGATGTCAACGCTGAATGAATACAAGGTCCCTGGTCCAAGGTAGTTCTCAAAATTTGTGACAAAATGCCCAAGCAGTCCGTGCATGCCGCTTGCGACGCGTTTGAGTAACGTTTGAAGCTCGTGAAGAAGTACAAAGAGGGGGGGGGGGGGGGTTCATTCCATTTTTAACATATTTTGACCGTGTTGATGCTTCCAATAGTTATGTAAAATAGCGATAAACTGTTTACGTAACTGTTTACTGTTTTAAATATATGATAAACCTTTTGAAACGAGTTTTCATTCAATTAAGTTGAGAATCTTTTCTTGGCCTGTATACAGTAATTAAACTGTTATAAGTTGTGTAACAGGCTAGTTTGCTTGTCCGCTGAAATTTTTAGGCAAACATACTTTTGCATATAAAAACTAATAAACGATAAAAGTTAAAATCGTTCCATAAAAAACGCATTCATGACCCACAAAACTCTGGTCAATGTCCATAATAAAATGGATATGATCCATATAATTTCTCAATGTGATCCATTATTTATATCAAATTTAGCAATAAAATGTCAAAAATGTACCGCTATATATCTAGAAAAAGATCGATTAAATTGTACAGATTACCCATGAACATGTTACAAATGAGTCAAAAATGGTTTATCGGCGTACCTTAAACTTGCAAAATTGATCTACAGAATGTAACCTTTGTACACTAAAAGATATGCACATGATTCATAAATTATTGAAAATGTTAGATAAATAAACTGTCAATGATCCATAAAACAATGAATAATGAACTATAAACTTACAGAAATAATCCATAGCGAATCAACTTTGTGCACTTAAACATATGGGTATGTTCCATAAATAATGCCTGTATTTTTGAGTTTTGGTCACTATTTTTTAAAATTTTTGGTCCATAAGGATGGGGAAATTGATCCCTAACATTCCCGTTAGACTGATTCAAATTTTGATATGTTCTCTCCCCTATGTTTAAACGATTTCAAATCGTGTCCTGAACGACATCTTGAAATTTGGGCAGAAACTAACACTAATTAGGATTTTTACAAACAAAAAAGAACAAAAAAAAAAAAAAAAAAACCTTTTTTTACAAATAATTTTTTAAAAAATTTTTCCCCAACTTTTTTCCCCCAAAAATTTTTTAAAAAAAAACCCCAAAAAAAAATTTTTATTTATTCATAAAAAAAAAAAAAAAAAAAAAAAAAAAAAAAAAAAAAAATAAAAAAAACAAAAAAAAAATCTCAAACAACAGTTTGATCAAGTCTTAAATTTGACTTGTAAAGCTTGCTTCAGATAGAATTGGAACAAAAACAATTGCCTGTATTTCAGTTATTTATTATTGAATTCAAGATCTTTTTTTAAAAAATGTAGCGTTTTCTTCATACTTTTAAGAAAAAATACGGATAAAATTATTCGTCACGGTTTCGAAGGAATTCTCGATTTTTTCCTGTAACACGGCTCATTAGGCGGCGCACACCTTCTTCGTCCATCATTTTAGCTATCTTATTCCACCAGGTCTTCATCTGATTGATGTCTTTGACAACCGTTCCCTTTGCCTTGAGTCTCCTCTTCATGATTGCCCAGTATTTCTCAATAGGGCGGAACTGGGGGCAGTTGGGTGGGTTAAGGTTTTTCGGAACAACCTGGACCCCTTTCTCTGCATACCATTCTTGAACGACTTTGCTGTAATGACAGCTTGCCAAATCTGGCCAAAACATTACGGGATGGTCGTGGGATCGAATGAACGGCATAATTCGTTTTTGGAGACACTCTTTTTGGTATAGTTCCGACGTCACTGTCTTATTTGTAACGAAAACTTTCGTTTTTTTTTGCCACAGCTGCAAATGCCCTGCCAAATCATGAATTTTCGTGCAAATTTGTTGGCAAAAACAAATTTAAATTTGGCTGGAACATCCCCCCGAGCCGTTGCCAAGTAACATTTTTGACCTGGGATTTGCCCGAAGTCAGCCTTGACATAGGTTTCATCGTCCATCAGAAGACACCCGTCGAACTTGGTCAGCACCTGGTCGTATAGCTTCCGAGCACGGATTTTGGCCACACTATTCTGTTTTATGGTCCGATTTGGCTGTTTGCTAGCTCGATACGACTTGATTCCTTCCCGGAGTCGAGTTCTCCTCACGGTACTATGGGCAGCACCGAATTTTCTGGCCAAATCACGGTCCGACAGATTGGGATTCCTCTTAATCGTCTTCGAAATCTTACCACGCAGTTTCCGGTCGACAGTTCGACTCCGACGATTGGCTTGAGGCTTCCGAATCGTCGTCAATGTTTCCTTATACCGTTTGATAACGCGCCATACGGTATTTCTGGGCAATTTCAGCTGTTAAGATGCAGACCACAATGGATTTTCCATATAACTGTGCACAATTTTTTCCCTTCTTTCGGCTTCCATGTTGATTGTTTACAAAGTACAGTCGATTTGCGGAATGTCAAAAATACATACGTAAAGCTGACAAAATTCCCGACAAGAACTTCCAAATCCGTCCACCAGGAGCGCCACAATATGAGCAAAAGTTTGTTCCAATTCTAAATGAAGCAAGCCTTAGAAAAAAAAAAAAAAAAAAAAAAAAAAAAAAAAAACCAAACAAAAAAAAAAAAAAAAAAAAAAAAAAAAAAAAAAAAAAAACCAAAAAAAAAAAAAAAAAAAAAAAACAAAAAAAAAAAAAACCCCAAAAAAAAAAAAAATATTTTAAAAAAAAAAATGATTTTTGGACCAAATAAAAGTTTTTGATTTATTTTTCAAATTTTATGACATGCGATTGATTTTAGAATATTTTCAATAATTTATTGATCATGTGCATATATTTTAGTTCACAAACGTTACATTCTAAGCATTAATGAAACAAGATAAGGGAATGATATTGAACCCTTTTTGGAACATTTGCAATATGTTTATGGGTAATCCGTACAACTTAATCGATTATACCTTAGATATAAAGGGCGATACGGTCAAAATTTGGTCAATATCAACTTGACGTATTTCTTTCAATTTTGCATTTAAAAAACCTGAACACCCCTCATTTTGAAGGTGTGTGTGTGTAGAATGTTGCTCCTATTTTGATTTTGGAATTCACTCTTCAGTTGTCAAAATGCCGTCCAAGCAAGAAGAGCAGCGTATCAAAATTTTGCTCGCGCATCGCGAAAATCCGAGCTACTCGCACGCAAAGTTGGCAAAATCGCTAAAAGTTGCCAAATCAACCGTTACAAATGTAATTAAAGTGTTTGGGGAACGTTTGTCGACAGCCAGGAAGTCTGGATCGGGGGAAAATCGAAAACCGGAAGCCGCTGAGACGACAAAGAGAGTTGCCGGTAGTTTCAAGCGAAACCCTAACCTATCTCTCCGAGATGCCGCAAATAAGCTGGGTATATCGTCTACAACCGTGCATCGAGCCAAAAAACGAGCCGGACTATCGACTTACAAGAAGGTAGTGACTCCAAATCGCGATGATAAACAAAATACGACGGCCAAAGCGCGATCCCGGAGGCTGTACACGACGATGCTGACGAAGTTTGACTGCGTGGTAATGGACGACGAAACCTACGTCAAAGCCGACTACAAGCAGCTTCCGGGACAGGAGTTTTATACGGCAAAAGGAAGGGGAAAGGTAGCAGATATTTTCAAGCACACGAAACTGTCAAAGTTCGCAAAGAAATATCTGGTTTGGCAAGCCATCTGTACCTGTGGCTTGAAAAGCAGCATTTTCATAGCTTCCGGGACTGTCAACCAAGAAATTTACGTGAAAGAGTGTTTGAATAAACGTCTGCTGCCTTTCCTGAAGAAACACGGTTGTTCCGTACTGTTTTGGCCGGATTTGGCATCTTGCCATTACGGTAAAAAGGCCATGGAGTGGTACGCCGCCAACAACGTGCAGGTGGTTCCCAAGGACAAGAACCCTCCCAACACGCCAGAGCTCCGCCCAATTGAGAAATACTGGGCTATTGTCAAGCGGAACCTAAAGAAGACCAAAAAAACTGCTAAGGACGAGCAGCAGTTCAAGGCAAACTGGCTTTCTGCGGCGAAGAAGGTGGACAAGGTGGCTGTACAAAATCTGATGGCAGGGGTCAAGCGTAAGGCCCGGCAATTCGGATTTGGAAAAGCGGAAGCCTAACTGAATATTTTTCCTGAATTTTATACTAATTGAACTTGAAAAAGAAATTTAATTTGGTTTTTGAAATAAACGATTTCACCGATTTACACGCGTTTTCCCTTGACCAAATTTTGACCGTATCACCCTTTATTACGGTACATTTTTGATATTTTATTGTTAAAAGTTATATAAAGTATGGATCATATTGCTGTAACTTATGGATCATTTTCATTTTTTTAGAGATTTTCATCAGAGTTTTATGGATCATAAATACGTTTTTTATGGAAACTTTCAATTTTTTTATGGATCATTTCTGCAGCTTAAAGGTGCAAACTTAGGGCTGCCAATTTTTTACACCCACAGAATAAGACCAAACATACGCTCGGATAGTCTTCTTCCCGCCTTTTTCATCGTTACAATATTTATAAGCACCGGCTTGCGGTTTTCTAAACAGTATGCACTGTAGAAAACATTTGAATCTTTTTAAGTGCTATAACGTTTTTATTACTTTGTTTGCGTCTCCCAAATTTCTATGGTAGATAGCAGGCATAATGAATTCTATTCCTTGAAAAAACCAAAATTTTTGAAATTGTGCATTTTGAGAGATTTCATTTTTAAGAACAAAGTTGTTTTTTTTATAATAGTAAAACAAAATTTCGCATTGTATACGTTTTGAGGAATCGCTTTTAGGTAACGTACAACTTTGCTCACCACACCATTTATATCAAACGAACCGTGTTCGCATTATAATTATTTAAAATCACCAGTGCCAATTTGACATAGGATCTTCTAGAAAGTTAGCCGTGACTTACAATGAAAATGTTATACCAAAAAATTGTGTTTTGAATGAAATGAAATTGATGAAAAGATTCATCCAAACCAGAAATGGTCGACCAGGATGTATTTGTGTGCTCCAGTAGAATGCCTCTTGATTGTAGTTTCAGCACCGGCAGTTTATCCCAGTGGTGCATTATTTACAGCTCATCCAACCACCTAGGACGCGGTGCGTTGAGAGCAAGAGGCAGTCACCACCACCCCCAAAATGTTCCACATCCATCCTCGTTCTTCCGTGCTCTCTGCGTCCAAAGTCCAAAAATGAAGATAAATGACGCCACCGCCCAAAGTTGAGTTGAGTGAGTGGCGGCTGGCGCACATTGTTTGTGTGTCACACCGAACAATACCAAGACCCATTCACAAACATCCACACGACTGGGTATCTTCTGTTTCGACTGAGGCTAGAGATACAACCCATGTTTACACGCGACAATAATGAGCTTCATGGAGCTGTAAGGCACTCTACAAATGCTAACAGTGGCAAGCTGCCGGGCTCGGCTGGAGCCCACCGCTGTCGATGGGGCTTTTCTTCAGTATAAAATATTCCATGCACAGCGCTCACGTAGACCCCCTTTCCTCCACAGCTTGGGGTTCGGATTTGGATTTTCACATACGAGAGATTGAAGTGGGTCGTAATGGTGAGGAAGCATCAAACCGTCCCCCCATCCTGAAGATCAAGTGCAGATGAAAAGAAATGGTCCAAGGTGCTGGAGCACGTTCTCGCTTCCACCTACTCGTTGCTTGCGTTGCTCGAAATTGGGAAAGTTTGGTGAGAAAATTACACGTATCATGGCGAACGAGAGCTTTCCCGCATTCTATGCTCGTCTTTCCGAGCTTCCGAGCTGCCTAATGGGGAAAAAAGCAGACGGAAAGGATTTGTGACAGGAACAAGATTTCGTAGTAACACATCACCATTATGAGACTACTTCTTGTGTTTGTTCCGGAGGACTAGGTACAACGTGCAAACCCATGTTTCTCCATATGAATTAGGAAGAGTAACTGCTTGCAAAAGGAAACCCTACATTTTGGGGAACGCACCCACGCTGCTCGGAGATAATAATTAATTCCGGACGCTGGGATTTCGCCCCTTCTATTGAGCCTTTTAATGTAATTCCGGCGCGTAGCTACTTGAGATGACACAAGAGTTCCGGACCGGGTGGATGATATTTAGCAATGTCCGATCGTGGCTTAGCGGCTCGTGCCGGAGTATGTGGCACGGAGGAACGGAAGAAGGGTGCCAAAAAGAATTATAACACAAGTGCCCTGCCTAGAGCCGGGGAATGAGCGATAAACATTTTATTATAATAACGCTGGGATTTGGCTAGAACGGCTCGAGCGGCCTCGAAGCGGAAACGAAATGGCAGACGATGTAATATAATTTATAGATGATTATTTCGTTTATTATGAATTAGGGATGAAACTTTCCGGAGATGCCATCGTGTGTCCGAAAATGGAATTTATGGCGAGAGATCAAATACTTTTTTGTAATAATTCATCCGGTTTTATAGGTGTAATGAAAATGTATGATGTTCTTAGGTGGATGGCGTTGCTGGCAGATACTTTAGGCCTTTGCTGGGCATTAGCAATAAGTCTTATTTAACTCACTTGAATATTTCGCGTGGTTTTTTGTTTTGCAGATTGCTGAATGTACATACCTGGGGAAAAAGAAGGAGAAGAGAATACATATAAGATCATTGTATAAAATGAATAGTAGAAAATGATATAAATAATCGTGGTAGATAAATTCAAAAGGAATATCTGAGAACCAGACCTCCTGACCTAGATTTGATTAATTCAGTTTTTAGTGTGTATGCCAATGCCACAGTTTGTAATCTACTTTTCTACCTTTTCCGGTCGAATTTCAATAAATGGGTTCTGACTTGAGCGCTATGATTGTTTTGGCAACAGTAGTGTGGTAACACAAATTTTCAACATTTCATCATCATTCTCTACTTTAGTAAGCTTTCCAAGCATTTCAATGAACTTGAAGGTTTGTTTAGGCATCGCAGATATTTTGTTTATGAGGGATTCCATCCAGAATGTGCCGGAAATCCCAAAAATCATACCCGATCATCATTGATTTGGATGAAACTTGGCACATGAGTTCGGTACGTTGGAAAAAAAATTCCACTGGTGTTAAGATAATTTGGGTTCAAGAGTAACTTTTGAGATGGGCGTATGTGTTTTTTCCAACATTTTACTTGAAAAATCGTAGTTCAAAAACCATTACATTTAGAGAAAAACTTTATATAAGGGAATTGTAGGGAACTAAAAAACCTTTCTTAAAAAAATATACACAGAAAAAAAAATTTTTTTTTCATCAAGAAAAATCAAAAATAATTACTAAAAATAAAATATCTAAAAAAACATATTTTTAATATTTTTTTAATTTGTTGTATGGAAATTTGAGGAAAAAAGACACGTTTTAAAAAAAACTCTAGGATGGACGCTCTTATAATAAAAAAGTTTTTCAAATAGCGAACTTTGGTGTATATTTCAAATTTTGGTTATTCATTCTTATAAATAAATTTTGATGTTACAATATGGTTTTGGAAATCATTACAAACAATAATGATCATAATGATAAACCACGTAAACGCAACCGTTTTCAAGATATTTCTGATTTTCTTTCAATAAAATTTCAAAACCTAAAAAAATACGCCCTTTTCATAAATTACTCGTGATATTAAAACAACAATAGCTAACGATTGTTTCTCTTGTGTTTTTAGCCTTTTTAAAACACATGTATGTGCCTCTTACTTACTCTTAACAGCTCGTCGATTGAAAAAGCTTCACTTAAAGTTATAAGACAAAAATAATGAATTATGGTTGGATTTATATTTATATATACCATTTATTAGTCTCGGTCATTGATAATATTACATAAACATTATATAAACTATTGATTGCTTTTATATATATTATGAATCCTGCCTTCTTCGTCATTCGAAAACAGTTTTACAAAAACTTCGTTTTCTGAAATTGGAACGAATGAGTGGTACTTTTGTGTACCTGCAATCGTTTTAGTCTGTCGGTTAATTTCATTCCATTCTGCTACCCCCTGTTCATACTCTTCATGTGTCGACATTTTTGTTAAACAATCATCACTTTTTTGGTTCGCCCATTCGAATAACTCTAATGCACTTTTTATAGGGTGTTCATGTTGTACAGCAAGGCTTGCATATCTTGCCATTCGTTTTAATGAACCACCAATTGCATCGCAAGGTCCCTTACCGTGGGATGTTGCGAAAAAATGCCATTCAGCATCAATATTGTATTTCTTTTTAAACTTACAAAGGCTTGCAAAGTTCTTCCTATTTTTATATTGGGATGTTGCCCCGTCAGACATAAACGTAGCTTTCTTTACTTTAATTTTTGTTTGCAAAAAGCTTATTAGTTTTGAAATAAACACCTGCACCGCAATCGTATCATGTTTCAACACTTCTGAGATAACAATGAAACTGATATTTTTAAGTATTCCAGATTCCGTGTAATAAATGACAAAAGGGTGAATAGTGGCTTGCTCATTACTCCAATAACTACTTTGAACAGCATCTTGAAAAACAAATGAATAATTTTCAGAAAAATCACAAATTATTATTACTGCGCCGTCTTTAAGACAACTTTTATAATCTCTCAAGAAACTAGACTGCTGAGATTTGACAAAATCGTGGGATACTAATTGTTCCAACTTTTCACAAAAATAAGCAATAAATTCATCAATTGGTTTAACAAGTGTCTCTAAACTACATCTATCAGTTGAAATCCATTGCTCAAAAGATATTTCAACTAAACCACGTTTTTCTAATTTGTCTGTTAAACTACTCTCAAAATCTGAAAAGCCTGGACATCGTTCGCATTCACGGAGGTAACATTTTTTAGTTCTAGTTGATGAGCTACATAATATTTCTTCAAAACACAATTTATAATCATTCTCGAATGAATATTTTCTAAGACCATGAAGCATCAAGTTAATGTTCTCATGAATGGTGCAAACACAAATGTTATGAGAACCTGTGCTGCCAAGTAATTTGCAATGCTTTGGTCTTAGTGCTGCAAAAGAGCTAAACCCAACAGCATTTTGATGCATCTCTTGAAATTTAATGAAAGCTTCTCTTAATGAACAAACTAAAAGGCGCTTTTGAATATGAACCCTCTTACCTTCACTCCTCACTGAAACGTAGTCGTTCATACCAGGGGTTGCTCGTGTAATCTCATCACTGTCGTAAAATTGCAAAATTTGTTTTTTTATTTCCGGGTTCAGGCCGTGTCCCAGCTTTTCGTTAGGGGCAGCTAAAACACCTTCGTGCTTTGCAAGGAATTTAGCTTGTGATACGATGTACTTGTTTGTTATTCCAAATTCTGCCATTACTCTTTGATTTGTCCAAGATTGTGGTAAAACCGAAAGTATCCTTACTTGATCGTCCCTCGAAGTTTCTGGATCAGCATACCGGTCCTTTAGCTGCGCGATTATTTCGTCATATTCGGCTGCTTTCACTTTCAATTGTTCCAGGTCATCCTCCTCCGCTTGATCCCCAAATATGTGTGTCCGAATGCCGTTTGAAACATCTTTGAACTTTTTGCGGGCATAATTTACGTTCAGGAACTTTTTTAGCCGATATTGGCGAAACGTTGATTCCAGCTACGCCCTTGTTAAATAGCTCAATATTATGGCGCCTTGAATAATCTTGCACACTGCTATCAGATGGCACTGACATTAATGATATTGCCGATGGCGTTTCCTCGAGACCATACAAGTCTACTTGCCGTGATGTAGATGGTTGTGGATCCATAATGTTAGTAATTGATGGTTTCTCACTAGGCTCCGAAATTGCAGCATGGGATTGTTCCGTTCTATTTAAATGCAAACGACAATTATCACAAATCATCAAAGAAGTGTCCAAATGTGTTTTGCCCATAAACTTGAGTTTTTTGACATTTTGTTCGGTTAATTTACGAAGGTTTTTTGAGCACCGTTTAGTGGGAAACGGCATACAACACTTCTTCATGTTAAACTCCATTTTCAGTTCACTCAGATAGATTTTACTGATGAATGCGACTATGTATGAGCATATATGTTGGCTGTGGTACCTTTGGAAATGCAGGTATAAAACATCTCTGGTAGTTTACAGGCAGCGTACATTAGCTGTTTTTTTTATGAGAAGATATACCTGACATACGTTATAGCTGCTATTTGTCTACCTACCTTAAACAATATGTGTTACTTTCATCGCTACATCACCGAACTGTTCGGAGTGTAGTTTTCACACACTACACCCGACCTCTAACATCGTTGGAGCTTGGCAAAATAGTCAGCAGTTCGATTAATATGCTTCTTCTATATGACCCTCCGCATAATTTCATCATCTGTCCATTTCACACTTGTCGCCCCTGCGACATCTATCTCGCTGTTACTTTCATCGCTTTAGCAAATTCGCTCCCTTCATTCTCTGAGCGGCCCGACCGATACAGCCATAAAACAATTATAAATATATTGATTGCAATATTAAAACAATAGTGCTATTTATCTTGTTCTTTTCAAATGAGTCTTCTTATCATCCTGATATCAAAAGAAAAGAGGACATTAGAGTAATGTGAACGTTATAATATGAAGATTTTGGAAAATTTATCATTTCTGGTGGAAATCTCGATTAACTTAAGAAAAGAGCGAATTTTCTTATGTTTTTTCATTCTATTGAAATAAAATCCGAAAAATCTCGAAAACGGTTGCGTTCAGGTGATTTATCATTATTATCATTATTGTTTTTAATGATCTCCAAAATCATATTGTATAATTAATTTTCATTTATAATAATGAATAACCAAAATTTGAAATATGCACCAAAGTTCGCTCTTCGGAAAACTTTTTTATTATAAGAGCGTCCATCCTAGAGTTTTTTTCAAAACGTGTCTTTTTTTCTCAAATTTCCACAAAACAAATTTGAAAAATATTAGAAATATGTTTTTTTTTATATTTGATTTTTAGTATTTATTTTCGATTTTTCTTTATGAAAAAAAATTTTTTTTTTCAGTGTACATTTTTTTTACAAAGCCTTTTTAGTTCTCTACAACTCCCCCATATAAAGTTTTTCTCTAAATGTAATGGTTTTTGAACTACGATTTTTCAAGTAAAATGTTGGAAAAAAAACATACACCCATCTCAAAAGTTACTCTTGAATCCAAATAATCTTAACACCAGTGGATTTTTTTTTTTCAACATACCGAAGACGTGTACCAAGTTTCATCAAAATCGAAGATAGTTGAGTTTGGTGACCGACCGATTTGGCGTGGAATCAGTCTTATCCTGAATTAGGCCCGGGTTTGCATCAGCTCGACTGCTTCAGTAAACGGCTTGAAGAAGTCTGTAAGACGCAGATAAAATAGGCCTATTTGTCAAAGCATAAGCTTTTTCTAGTGGAATCTAAAGGAATTTTCTCGCGTTTACTAGTAACAGTTTGAAAAAGCAACTCAGGTTTTATTTTTTATTTTTTATAAGTAATCACGTGATGTATACATTTAAATTTTCCTAGTTTTCAAATAACAATCGTTCTACTAATATGCTAGTGAAAGTGTTTTTAAAATAAGTGAAAATGATAATATTATCAGATGAACAAAACAAGAAATTATCCTCCTGGACAAAACCAATGCAACTTCGTATATTGGCCACCATATGCTCCTCGTCTTTCAATATTTCGTTGCGAATCCATTATTGTCGTACAACTTTGTGGGAAAGAGTGGATCAGGTTGTCAATAATGCTCTGTGGGATCTCTGCCTATCAGTTTTTTTTATCTCCTCACAGTTGATCCTTATTGCACACATTTTAGCGGTTGACTCTTTAAATCAATTGTCATCCTTAAACCACTGTTTGACAGCTTTGAAAGTGTGTTACTTATTGAAATATCAATTCAGTAACACACGGTAGCATAACATCTTTGAGAATGCCATTGTACAGTATGTCCCATAAAAAAATGCGAATGTTTTCAATACTTATTTTTGGGTAGCTTTAAACCATTATTTTTACTGTTTTAATGCGTGTTCGTAATCATCCGACTGTATACTCTGAGACGATGTAAACAAACCGGTGGTTCGCGAGTAACAAAGTTGAGAATAATGTACGCAAAGAAGGTTGTGACTAGTTTGCTGCTCGCAAAAAAGCCCGTAAAACAAATTGCAACGATTGAGGGATGCCACCTGGCTACCATTTACCGTATCCAACGTTCACTTCTTGATGGACCACGTCCGCGGAAGCCAGGAAGTTGCCGTCTACGGTCCGCTGGCACACCGAAGGTCATCAGATCAGTGAGAGACAATGTGAGGCGAAATCCTATCAGATCGATCCGGAAATTGGCTAAGGAAGCCCATATTCCAAAAACTACCATGCAACGGTTGGTCAAAGAGGACTTGAAATGTTCGTCCAGAGCAAGAGTAAAGCGTAACGGACCGAATCAAACAACTACGGCTGGAGCGCTCGAAACGTTTTGTGTCAGCATTAAAAAAGAAGCATACCATCATCGCATTCTCCGATGAGAAAATGTTCACCATTGATCCCGTATCTAAACCAAAGATGTGAAGAGAAAGTATCGATAGGTCCGATAAATCAAAGTTTACAACCAAAAATCAAGTTTACAACCAAACATCCGACCGGAGTCATGGTTTTCGGGGCAATTGCGTCCAATGGCTTGAAAATAGCTCCAGTATTTATCAAATCTGGATTAAAAGTTAATACCGAGGTTTACATGAACATTTTGAAGGACCACGTTCTGCCATGGATAAAAGCCAACTTTGGAGCACACCAACACGTCATTTTCCAACAGGACGGAGCACCTCATCATACCTCAAAAAGGACTCAAGCGTGGCTGAAGGAAAACTGAACATACCTCAAAAAGGACTCAAGCGGGCTGAAGGACTTGAATCCTTTGGAATACTCAATATGGGCATATGTTCAGACTAAGGCCTGTGAACGTTCTCACCTCAGTGTTGGCGCCCTGAAAGTTTCCATTACTAACCCGAGCAGAACACAAAAGCATACGAATACCTAATTTTGATCTTGATAACTGGCCTTGGTATTAAAGAGCTCAGATTAAGAGGTAAAATACCTAAGCAAAATACCTAAGAATTGCAAGCAAAATGTCTCTAGAATAACTAAACTTGATATTCCGGATACCTGAGTAAGTATCTGGTCACCTTAGAGGTATTATTTTGGTATTGTCTTACCTCAATTCGGTATTCGCATGACATTGTGGGAACAATTTGATGGTATTATCCTCAGGTATTTTACCTCTTAATCTGAGCTCATAAATACCAAGGCCAGTTATCGAGTTATTCGCTTCTGCTCGGGTCGGGATGGAACTCGATGACTGACTCATACATTGAGAAGGTATGCTCTCGATTCCGTCCCCGTTTGGAGAAGGTGATCGAGAAAAATGGTGGACATATTGAGTAATGTTATCATGAAAGGCTTAATAAACGATTCCCTAAATAAAATTATGATTTTTTGAAATCATTTTCAATGAAAAAAACTTATTTGAAACTGAGGTATAGATTTTCGCATTTTTTTATGGAACATACTGTAGAATTGTGCTAGACTCTTGAGCCATCAATTGTAGCATGTTACTTCATTTCGTTAATGAAACTTCAAAGTTTAGTTACGTTTTTAAGAAATCTGAGATAAAAGTTGCATATGTTATGTTCAACACTGTACTTCCATTTAAAAATGAATATAAAGTTTGAGAAACCTCATCACATTAAGAAATCTTATAAAGTTAGCGAATACCTAAAGCAAATATTTTTTGATAATAGTGTACAACTTTGACCTCAATCTTTGATGTGGCATTCCTCTCGGCAAGAAACAGCCACCACATTAAATTGAAACGCATTCAATATCGTTGTTTACGTATTTCCCATACAGCATTCAACGCACATCATAAGCCTAGAGATTCTGACAAGAGTAAAACGCTTACAGAGCAGTTTCTGGGAACTCTCATCTAGAATACTGATCTACTGTGGAATCAGTAACTACCTTGTGATTGACCTCGCATTGATAAATCCACTGGTTGTGGTATCTGCAATGAATATTCATCTATCTTCCGGAAACTTCAGGAACTTTGTTCCGTATGTGTTGCTGAGCTGACAGCAATCAATTTCGCATTGAAGATGATTTCCTATATGCCCATAAACCATTATTTCATCTTCTCGGATAATCTTAGTGCTATCGAGGTCCTCCAGTTAGTGAAATTAGAAAGGCACTAATCTTACTTTCGTTCAACAATAAGAGAGCAGATGTGTGCGTTGGTTGGAAGATCATTCAAGATTTCCTTTGTATGGGTCCCCTCACAATGAGAAGGCGGACACTCTAACCAAGGTGGACGCACAAAAGGACGAGGTTTTTGATAGCAGAATTTTACACGATGAATTTTTCCCTTCAGTACATCCAAGTTCTCTTCAAAGTTGGCAAATCGATTGGACAAATAATTCTCTTGGGCATAGTTCCGAATGTTTCTCCGAGATCGTGGCTCAAAGGTCTGGATGTAAGTCGACGCTTCATTCGTGTGATGTCGAGACTTATGTCAAACCACTACTCGCTAGACGCACTTCTCTACAGAATTAACCTCGTCGAAGGCAATATATGTAGGAGAGTAGCCGGTTGATGACATCGATCACGTATTACCCGGATAATGATGCTTTCAGAGCACGACAATTGGATACCCTAGTGGCCCGAGGTAGACAATTCTTCCACGAGGTGAGAGATGTTTTGGGAATGCGTGATCTTTCCTTCATGCAAGGGATCTACGAATTCCTTTGTTTGCCTGACTTTATTGTGTAACGTGATCACACTCCCAATTCTATTGAATTTCCCGCCATTGTGTCCCAGCTATACTATTCTCTTGTTTCCGTGCTACTTGTAGCTGTAAAGCAAGTAATTGGACAACCATCTGCGCGTAGATCCTGAAAGGGGTTACAGGAACCGAGGACTTGATGGCAGCCGCTGCCATGAGCAGCATTTATTAACTGAAATAAGTGACCTGCCTAGTCCCTCCCAAACGATAATGTGACCTATTAACCTCGAGCCAGCCGAGTAATTGGTACCCCACTTACAAACACCATAAAGCGATTTATTGTAAATAAAAATTTTGAATATCGGCTCCGCAAAGTGTTACACACGCCAGAGCCTCATAAATAAACGAACCAATTAAAAACAAAAATGATGTGCAATTCTTCTCTGTAAACTGCTAAAATTAATATAGCTCTCATCAAAGTACACTATTTGATGTAATTCTCGAATAAGTCACCGAATGTGGTTTTTAATATTTTTGCAAGAAAATTTAGAATAATCTCATAGGGTCCAAAACCGAATGTCTATTGCACTGTTAAGTTAAGTTGTTCCGTGAAAAATTATTTTAGAGAGGAATGTGCTTAAAGGTGATTCGATTATCGAATTTGCGTAACTTTTTTCTTACATGACCAGAAGTCACCAAATTTTGCCAAGTTTATCTGTAAAGAGTAAGGTCTGTATCCACATTAATCCGGACACCTTCAAATCATTGTAACTTTTGAAATATTGCACGTAGGAATGAAAGATTTTACTGTGGTATAGCTGAGAGTCTATGGTGAAAAAGACTATGATTGATGTTTACATTTCATGTTTAGTATTCAAGATGGCGACGAAAGAAAAACAAGTGCGCGAGCGAATTTTGTACGGGCGTACGGCAAATCCTGACTTGTCAATACGGGAACTTGCAAAAACATTGGATTTGCCTAAATCCACAGTTCACGATGAGCTCAAATCATTTTCGGAACGTTTGATGGTGGAGGGGAAACCGAGAAGAGACAAAAACATTGGACGCGCTGATCCTGTCATGGACCGAGAGGTGAAAAGGATATTAACGAAAAACCCAAATCTCTCCATTCGAACGGTGGCTCGTAAAATAGGGATGTCGCCTGGTTTTGTCCAAAAATCAATACAACGTTTGGGACGTAAGTCGTATAAAGTAAAAACAGTTCCAAATCTCAACGACAAACAGAACTTGGCAGCAAAATCACGGACTCGACGTTTGTACTGCGAATATTTGACGAAGTTTTCATGCGTTGTTATGGACGATGAAACTTATGTCCTGGAGGATTTCAAGCAGCTTCCAGGGCTGGCTTTTCATTCTGCTATGGCCAGAAATGCTACAGCTGAGCATTTCAGAACGAAGAAGGAATCGAAATTTCCCAAAAAATACCTTGTGTGGCAAGCAATTTGCACGTGTGGGAAAAAGAGTATATCTTTCGTCATTACAGGCACAATCAACAAGGAGATCTATCAGAAAGAGTATCTGCAGAAGCGATTGCTACCCTTCATCAAAAGTCACAAAGAAAAACCTTTGTTTTGGCCCGATTTGGCACCATGCCACTATGCTAAACTGACCCCCACTACCCTTTTTTTATCTCCCTGAAAGTCGTTTTATTGTGGCCCCTTTACCCCGACTCCCCGCCCCCTCGATGCGAGCAATCACGTATTGATGATTGGTGTACGCTCCCCTCCCCCCATTTTTACGTTTACCAAGGGCACAGCGTACTTCCCTGCTCAAAAACTCACCAAAACAAAAAAATTTATTTTTTAAGTTGTCAATAAAAATGAAAATAAGGCCTGTACTCGAAAAAAGTGCACCAGACAAAAGTGTTTGCCAAAAATTTATTTTAAGTCGGATTTTATTGAAACTTTCTGGAAATGAACTTATACATACGGATTATGTTTTGGTATAATTACTTTATTCAATTCCTTTCCATCGCTGAAAGCCCGCACCTTTCCCTTAAGACCCCTCATTACATTTTGTGCAGTGGTGGAGTCGACCTTTTTGGTCACTTTCATCCATTCTTTCTTCAATTCCAGCTCGTTCTTAAATACCTTGGACGATTTTCGAACTTTGGCCTTCATTATGGCCCAAAATCTTTCCTCCTGGCGTATCTCTGGTGAATTTGGGGGGTTGGCGGTTAATGGTACAAAAACAACGTTATTGTCTCTGTACCAATGCAACGTCGATCGCGCGTAATGGCATGATGCCAGGTCCGGCCAAAATAATGTCTCGCCTCCGTGGGACCACAGGAAGGGCAACAGACGCTTCTGGAGGCACTCTGTGCGGTAAATTTCGCTGTTGATGGTACCCGTTGTGATGTACGGCTTACTCAGTCTACTGCATTGGCATATGGCCTGCCAGAGCAAGTATTTTTTGGCGAATTTGTCCACTTTCTTCTTCCTTATGTCTTCCGGAACATCAAACCGTGATTTGGCAACGTAGAACTCCAGCCCCGGTATCTGCTTTGCGTCTGCCTTGATGTAGGTTTCGTCATCCATAACCACACACATCGGTTTCGTTAACCACTTTCGATACAGCTTCCTTGCGCGGGATTTGGCCGCCGTGTTTTGTTGATCACGCCGGTTCGGTGCCTTGCGGACCTTGAATACACGAAGCCCAGCTCGTTTCATGGTTTGCTGAACGAACCAGGCGGAACACTTTGCCTTCAGAGCCGCGTCGCGAATCGAAAGGTTCGGATTACACTTGAAATAATTCAACACCTTCCGGGCCTTCACAGGGTCAGCTGTCTTCGATTTTCTTCCACTTCCAGCCCGCCGCTCGGTCGTCTGGGACTCCTTAAACGATTTTACCACCCGAGACACAGTTGTATGGGTGATTCCCAGTTGTCTTCCGATCCATCTCATGGTCGCAGTCGGATTTTCCATGACGCGCGCAAAATTCTCCGGCGATTTTCTTCTTGTTTCGATGACATCTCAATAACCACTGAACCGATTGTTATGAAATTTTGCACATGTAAATGTAAATTCACTCCAAACTAGTTATACTCAGATTTTCATCAATTTTTACCCACGGACAAAACAGTTACACACGGATAAAAATGGTGCATTTTTGTCGAGTACAGGCCTTATTTGCCCTTCGAATCCCTACTCTACCCCTAATGCTATCCTTTCGCTTTCGTTTGTGCTCCTTTCTCCGCTTCCCCTTTTCCTGTTTGCCCGCCTCGTACTATTTATTATATATTCGTGCGTGCGGGGGGGCGGCGTTGCCTGGCCCTGTGCGTGTCGCGTGTTTTTTCCCCCGCCTTGTGGCGCCCCGGGGCCCGCCTGGCGCGGCCCGGGGAAAAAACCACCCCCCCCGGAGGGTTCCCCCGGTTGGTCGGGGTCCGGCCCGGTTCCGGGGGTTGTTGCTTCCCTCCAAAGAAAGATTCGGTCGAATCCAGTGCGTTCAATGATTACCATCTGCCTCCAGGAGCTACGAGTCGAGCGATGTAAGAAAAGATCCTCGAGTGAAAATATCCGGTAATCCTGTTCACCGACGAGAGCATGTTTACCGTCGATCCCGTATCAAATTCCAGAACCGACGAGCATAAAAACTTGCATCTGACTAAGAATCCTGCTAGTGTTATTGTGTCTGGACTGGTGGCTTCCGATGGCAAAAAAAATGAATCCGGTGTTCATTCCAGAAGGCGACAAAGTAAACACGGAGGTCTACATCGGGATTTTAAGTAAGTATGTTGTTCCGTGAATCAAATAAGAGTACAGCCCGAAAACAAATGTTGTGTTTCAACAAGATGGGACTCCGTGCCATACCTCGAACTGAACCCAGGAACATCTGCCGTTCTTGGCGAAGGATATGTGGCTGCCATCCAGCCCCGATCTTAATCCATTGGATTACTCAGTATGGCGCCTCATGAAAGCTAAAGCTTGTTCTAAACGCCACTCGAGTACAGCAAGCCTCAGACAAACATTGACCCGTACCTGGAGAGAAATGGATCCAGGCTATTATTAGGACCCACCGTGGGAATTTTTTAATTTTTTTTAAATTTTGACATTGCGCAATGGGGCAACATTATCACGCATACGGTATATATTTCAAAATTTCAACAATTTAAGAATCATATTTTGCAGCTAACAATGAAGTAAATGTATCGACCACACAGTTGGGAAAGTGTACAAAATTAAAAATACCTAAATACCAGACCGAATCGGGAATTGGGCCCAGCTGCCTCCCGCATGATCTCGCTTCAAAACTGTATATCGACCGACTCGGCCGAGGCCGGAGAACAATCCGGTCGGTTGCTTGCTGGTGCTATGCGGGAACTTGCTGACGAAGAAAAATTGTGCGGGTGGTGATAATTTTATCACTAATGAAGTTCTGCTGCAAAACAACGGAAATAACAACAACAACAGCATCACCAAACCACCCACCCAGCCGGTATTCTGCCGCTCCAGTGGGAGTGTGGATCCTGGAAAAATGGCCCTCCTCTTTGGCCCGGGCACGTCCTGGGCCTATTTTCTCGATGGGATGAAGTTGCTAAAGTTTATTCGGGAGAAGATTCATGTTCGTTACCGGGGAACAAGCTTCGGCGCTGGCAGCCGTGCGAGGCAAAAATGGCAATAATTAAGGCGAACGTGCTGTCGATAAATAGTCCTCTGCGCGCACTTGAAGCACATTTTTACGAAGAAATTATTATTTAATTTAATGATGTGCTCTCTTAGGGATAACGCTGCTCTTGCGAGCAGTTAAACAGTTCAGTACCTTTTAAGCAGGATTATCCAGGGGGGATCGACATCGCAGGGACCGACCTTTAATCGATTCCATAAAAATCGGTTTTGCAGTTTCACTTCGTCGTTTCAGTTACCAGCACTTAATCGATGGCACTCTTTTCTCTGCTGTGTGGTGTTTGGACAATGTGCAAATGGGCAGTAAAGAGCCATATAACCTCACTTTTACGATGTGTTACTATAGAGTGAACGTTCGGTGCCATCCCCCAAAGAAGAGCAAACAAAGACCCGTGTCGTCGTCGTCGTCGTCGTCGTCGTCGTCAGAGTAGAAGTATCGATTGCTGAGCAAGTTCAGTTTCCTCCCCCAAGCGAGCTGACACCGAATACAGAATTCGAAGTTGGATCTTTTTTTTCTCAACTTTTATGGGTCTTTGTTCCCATGTGCGTACCTCCGGAGGATGGAGTTTTATGACTTCATGACTGGTTCAGAGCACAAAGAACCCCCTTTCTGTGACACGCAAACTGATGAAATTGATTCTATCAAATTTATCTTAGGATCTGCCATAAATCAATCGCTGTTGGATGCTGATTGGAGCAAAATAGTTGAAATGGACCACCCGTCAGCCTTTTGGGAGTAAACCACAAAAATCCATTGCCTGCGATTGTTATCGTTCCATGAAACCTAATACTTACCGCAACTTGGTGGTTGTACCTGGCCGTCTTTCCATCCTCATTAGGTGAGTCAATAATGAGTCCCCAAATCGACCTTTTTCTCGCGGTCTAGACCCCTGCTCCTTTGGCACTCGTCGTGAATCTTGATTATATTTTCATAATCTTTCCCCAAGTGCCTATTTTCTACTTTGGTTCGCGTTTCCTCTTTGGCTCACCGTTCGTCTCCATTTCACGCGTTTATAATGCGTAACGATGGCAATTGATTGTGTCAGATTTTGCTTCTTTTTTTTCGTCGTCTGCCTTCTAGAAAAATCCACTGTTGCCTCAGTTCTAATCACTCTTTTCCACTCAGGGCATAAGTGAAGGTGGTACGGGAATGGCAGCAGAGGGATCGCAATTTGAGCTATTTTTCCATTAAATCGGAATAATTGCCAGGGAATGGTGTCGATTTTCCCGATCTAATGTAACAGGGGGGTGATCGGGGCGTTTTTTTTTGGAAGAGGATATTTTATGTATGCTAATGGTTGGTTGGTATTGGATTTCGACGGAGTCCTGAGTAATGGGAGGAATGAGTTTGCTTAGAACTAAAAGATGTTTGTTGGGGGGAGAACCTAGCTGGAAGCGAAATAATTTTCCTAGTAAACAGTAATGACGTCACGCCGAATACCATTTTTGAGCGTAGAACAAATGAGTATCATATGATGAATTTGCAAACTAATGGATTATAAATAATTTTCTATGAGTTTGATGAAGGACGTCGTCTTTCTATACTATATTGAGGATAGTTTGAAATTACAAAAATGAGATTTGTTACGAATATGTTATGGGCAAAACTGCAAACCATGTCGTGAAACATATTATCGAATAGATAATATTATCGGCAATGTAGTAATACATATAATAATAAAACTAAAACAGGACTATTTCATGATTCAACAGATCAACTTGTACTTACCTTACCAATCAGACCAAGGCCAGTGTGGAGGGTCCGCAGGTCACCTTGATCGATCCACCTTGCTCGTTGCGCGCCTCTTCTTCTTTTACCCGTCGGTTCGTTTTCGAGAATCATTTTAACTGGGCTGTCGTCCAACATTCTAACGACATGCCCAGCCCATGGTAGTCAACCGATTTTAGCGATATGTACGATAGGAGGTTCTCCCAGCAAGCGATGCAATTCGTGGTTCATTCGCCTCCTCCACGTTTCGTGTTCCATCTGCACTCGACCTTAGATCGTACGCAGCACCTTCCGTTCAAAGACACCAAGGGCGCGTTGGTCCTCCGCTATCAATGTCCGTGTTTTGTGGCCGTAGCGAACTACCGGTCTAATTAATGTCTTGTAGATGGTCAACTTTGTAGTTCGGTGAACTATGTTCGGAGTCCAAAGTAGGCACGATTGCCAGCCATAATGCGCCTTTATATTACTCTGCTGGTGTCGTTATCGTCGGTCACCAATGAGCCCAGATACACGAATTCGTCTACTACCTCGATTTCATCACCGTCGATCTGGACCCGTGGTAGGAGGCTAACATTGTCTCCTCGTGAGCCTATTCCCTTCATACAGCTTGTCTTTGAGGCTGTAATGACAAGTCCCATCCTACTTACATGAGTCTTAAGATTGATGCACATTTCCGCCATTATATCAAAGTTACGTGCTACGATATCAACGTCGTCGGCGAAGCCAAATAGTTGGACAGACTCTCTGAGGATCGTGCCACTCGTGTCTATCCCAGCTCTTCGAATCACACCCTCCAATGCAATGTTAAAGAGCAAACACGACAATCCATCACCTTGCCGTAACCCTCTCCGAGATTCTAAGGGACCGTCCGTGATACATGGACGGCACACATCACTCGATCCATCGTTGATTTGACCAACCGCGTATGTTTTTTTTTTTTCGGTAATCCATATTCGTGCATAATCTGCCATAGCTGGTCTCGATCGATTGTATCATAAGCTGATTTGAAATCGTTGAAAAGATGATAAAGGGTGTCCACGATGAAATTGCCACACTATGAAATCGCTCTAACTTTTTAACCGTTCGGTAGAATTTAATGAAAATTTGGGTGGATTTAGTTCATAGTGCATTATTTACATCCTGCAAGTTTTAAAGTCCTGTGATCAAAACTCGCGGAAATGGAGTCAAAAAAACAGCTCGTGCGTGATAAAATCTTGCGCATTCATCACGAGAACAAGGATCTCTCGCATCGTTCCATCGCTAAAACGTTGGGAATCGCGAATTTCACGGTGTCGCGAGTGATTAAGCGGTTCGAGGAACGGTTGACCACCGATCGGAAGCCCAGAAGTGAAGGAAAAAGTATTCCGTACAACACCAAAAATCACAACCGCGTAGTTGGGGCCTTCAACCGAAATCCGAACGCCTCCGTTCGGGATGTGGCTAAGAAGCTGCACCTAAGCCGAAGTTTTGTCCAGAAGGCCAAAAATAAGGCTGGGCTTCGAACGTTCAAGGTACAAAAGGCCCCTAATCGCGACGAGAAGCAGAACAAGTCCGCCAAAACCCGTGCCAGGAAGTTGTACCTCAACATGCTGACGAAAGTTGAATGCTGCATCATGGACGACGAAACATATGTGAAGGCCGACTTCAAACAGATCCCCGGCAACCTGTTTTTCACGGCCAAGGATAAGTTCAGCGTTCCGGAGCATGTCCGCACTCAGAAGATGTCCAAATTTGCGAAGAAATTCCTGGTTTGGCAAGCCATCTGCACGTGCGGGAAGCGGAGTGCACCTTTCGTGACCCAGGACACGATGAACGGACAGGTGTACATAAAAGAGTGCCTCCAGAAGCGGCTGCTTCCTCTCCTGAAGGCCCACAACGTCCCAACAATCTTCTAGCCGGATTTGGCCTCATGCCACTACTCCAAGGACGTGCTGAAGTGGTATGCGGACAATAAGGTCAATTTCGTGCCGAAAATGTTCAACCCTCCCAACACTCCGGAGCTCCGCCCCATCGAGAAGTACTGGGCGATTATGAAGCAGCACCTTCTTAAACGACCTAAGGTAGTGAAGACAGTCGAGGAACTGAAGAAAGTATGGGTTTACATGCAAAAAATATATTCCCTTTCACGGCCATTCCTTTTTCAGCTTAAGGCTAAACCAAAAACAAACTGCACATGCTCGAAGTGACATCAAAGTCAGAAAATAATAATAAATTCACGGAAGATTTCATGAAGCAGGAGGTTCGTTATTAATTTTATTAGTTTTAGTAGCACATAGTGCACTGTGCTACCTCGAAATTTCGTTTGTTTTTCGGCGCGATTGAGCGAAGCAGCAGAAACGCGAGAAATCAAGTCCTCGACACCAAGCGACTGAGAAGCGACAATGCTGAAATTTTTACAAATTCACCATTTTTCTACTAAGGACTGTATCGAAAATAAGTTATCCACATATTTTTCTTTCAAATTATTGATTATTCTTTATTGTACGGGATTGAACTTGAACAGTGCGAAGACCGGATGAAATTAATATTATTCTTCACGAATTTGAAATTTTTTGATCGAACACTGTTCATCAAGTTCCGGACAAGTGTTTCATCACATTTTTTGGACGCCTTTGCCCCAATTTTTTTTTGAATTCCTGCATATTCTCAGCTGCTTTACCAGTCTTTTTGAAGGCCCTCTTCACATTTGGCGGATTGATGTCTTACTCTAGGTAAGACACTCTAGGCTTCTGATATAAAGGCAGCAACTTCTTCTGCAGACACTCAGATCGACAGATTTCCGCATTGATTGATCCGGATGTGTTAAAAATGGTAGACTTCATCCCGCAGGAACATATTGCTTGCCATACCAGCACTTTTCGACCCAACTTCTCCACTTGAATCGACCTGCCTAAATTGCTTACATCCTTTCCTACGACAGCAGAGTAATATTGTGGACCTGTAAGGGTTTCTTAGTCCTCTTTAACATAGGTCTCGTCGGGCTTCTGTTTTGCACTTTGTTTTCTGCTTCTTGATACGTTGAATCATTCTGACGCTGGTTCCCTCTATATTGGCCAAATCACGTTTCGACATTGATTTGTTCTTCCGAATAAGAGCTACCACTTTCTGATCCAGTTAATAGCTGAAAAGTCCGAGATTTCTGCCTTTTCCTGGCAGTTCATCCAAAGAACAGTGTTCCCCAAACTTGGTTATGATGGATTTTACACTTGCGTGATGAATTCCAAAGCGCTTCGCCAATTGTCGCATAGTTAAACCCTTTTCGCGCAGCCATGTGCCCAAAGTCCTAATTTTCACGTCTTTTTCAATGCCTGACATTTTGAAAACGAAGAATTTAAACCATGCAAACAAGTAAATAAACGAAAGATGACAGTCAAACGCCCAGCATGCTATGATGAAAACATTAAAACCATCACATATGTAGATATGTAGCATACAACGCAAATGTACGTGGATAACTTATATGCAATACATTGCTTAAACCGCGAAGGATGTCGCGGCGCTTATAAATAGGCTTGCTGTGCAACACGAGCACAACTTTAAAGAAGTCGGCAAGTTTCTGAGCTCGAGAAAGTTCGAGTTCTACACCCAATATGTTGCAGGTAGCACGTCGCTGGAATTGGTCATCCTTTATCTGAAGCCGCTTAAGGTTTTCAACTCGAGCGTAGAGAACCAACTTGATAAAGGACTCCATCGTTTTGGATGACCTCCGGAAAAATCAAGGCTCTACTGGACAAGGGTTCGTGGAGTTGCCAGTCCCTTGTCATGTGAACACACGTGGCCTTCTGGCCGGGGTCTTCCGAAGGTCTACATTGAGATCAACTGGCCCTGCTACAACAAGCCATCACGTAGGCTATTCTCTCGGGGCAACCTGTTGAGGATAGTCCTGCAGACATAGGTAATCCTTGCACTGATGGTGAGTTCTTATCACATCACATCACATCACCCCCGGAAAATCAAGGCTCTCTTCAAGATTGCTTTTGAATTACCGTGCGTTATCGTCCGCTGAAAAAAGATGTGGCTCATTGCGGAAAATACCTTTCGAATAGCCATGGTACACGAAGCTGCCACCAGAAACCACGACGTGACAAACGCGCCGAAGCTCATGGAACAGCTACGTGCACCCAGATGGATGAAAATTTCGATATCGAGTGCGGTGCAACTACGAGTGTGAAAACCGTTCGTGCCCAAAACGAGCGGAATTTATCGAGGTAAATTGCTCCAAATGTTGCTCAGAAAGTCGCATTCGAACGTGTTTTTGTTGCATTGTTAGCAAATGCGACATCCATTGTGCACACAGTTTTTTAAAACCCAAAACTTCGACCAAAATATGCCAAGTTGTTCCATGTGAGAAGCCTATGGTGTCAGCTATCACATCCACAGTCGATCGATGATCTTCCAAAATCATATCCTGTATTTTCGCTATGGTTTCTGGTGTTGAAGCACTTTTTGGACGTCCTGAGCGTGGATCGTCTTCAACGCTTGTACGGCCACGCTGCAACTCCAAAACCCATCGGTGAACGGTTGGAAATGAAGGAGAAGATTCCTTTAATATTTCCATCATCTTTGCATGGATCTCAGTAGCCGATAAACCTTCCAAAACAAAGAATTTTATCACTGCACGATATTCGGATTTTTCCATTGTTAAAAATACACTGACACGCCAACTTCAAATGGCTTGTAAACAAAGAATGAATTGACAGATCGAAATGAAATTTTGAGTACGTTCTTGTGAAAGATGAAATATTAAAATGGCGGTGAAATATTGGTTTTTCTTCTGCTTCATAGATGTCGCTTTCAAAACTTTTTGACTAACCAGTACTCCAATAAGTTCGCAAGCGACCAAGGCCACGAAAGAGCCGAAGATCATGCCGACATTATCATGGGTAAGGTTCCGGCCGCAAGGCCGATCGGCAGGGCGTCGAAACTTTTTAATCGAAGGTTAAGTAAACGTAGGATTTAAGGAAAAATTTACTTGACAATTTTGCTATGATGAGCTTTTGTTGAAGTTAGAGGTCATAAAAAACATATATTTATGTATATATCAGCATTTTTTTTACATATAATAGTTTGCGAGTTTTCATTAAAATAGTAATCTGCAAGATATAATGTTTTAAAAGTCATCTGAAGAAGATCTAATTGTAGATAAAAAAAACTGCTTATTTTTTTCACATTTAACCTAACCTAGTTTAAAAAAAATCATCATAGAACGAACCCACCATGGCAAAGAATTTTTATTTTACCACCAAAGATGCTTTAAATTTAATTGTCTAGATTTCTCGATTGCCGAGTTCCTCTATTTCCTATAAATAAGAATGATATTTTTATTTTCAACGAATATGAGCCACCCTTACTACCTCCATCCACCTAAATATAGAGCTTTTCATGTAGACAAACTCTCCCAAAGACATCAAATATCTAGCGCTATGGGTTTTTGAGCAATCGAATTTTGTCGCAAAATTTGACGTTTTCTACCATAGTGCGCTGATTGAGCGAACCGCTCTCAATCCAGCAAAAGGATAATCGATGTGTTCGGCCCTCAGTGTCATTTTTTCTTCGCTGGAAGCATGAGGATTATCACACTCGGCCCACCTCAGATCACTATTCAAGATTGAGGAAAGGGAAGTCTCGATTGACCGCAATTCCAGTTCGGTTTTGGGAGTTATAATTTATAGCTTCGATTGAGTTTTTGGAAAAAGGGTGCCTCTGTTCCTCACTCGTTGATGGCACTAACCGCACATATACCTTCTAGGATATTAGCCACAAACAGCTGAATTCCGAAGGGGGGAGTGAGGAACCCGAGAGTAAAGTAATTAAATACAAAGTTTACGACTAATTTAGCTGATTGAAATTGCTTTAATTGGTTCCATATTGTTTGCCGTTATTGTCCGGTTCATTTTCGGGTAGTTGGGTGGGTCAGTGGGGTGGAGAAAATTGCTGATCGAGTGGAATTGGTTTTGTCTTTGGCGCAGGCAGTTCCATGGGGGAAAACCATGAAACCCATCGCCATTAAGGAAATTGGAGTCGTTTTACCGCTCCGATCCATCGCATCGAAGTGTGGCGGTTTTAGATTGTGATGGCGTTTATCAAATTGATGAATGTTATTTTAATTACAACTGCTGCCGCACTCTGCTTCATAAGGTGGGCAGGGGTGCAGGAGTAATGGCAGTAGGTTGAAATCAAAGCAATACAACGGATTTGCATTCGCATTTCTGGAGCTGGGAAATGAACGAGCGCAACGGATGATGGTTGACCAAAATGAACGGGTAGTGGCTCTTGGCGTTCTCATCTGTATGATAATAAGGAGACGATAAATTGTTTTCAGTTAATTAAGACGCATGTGAAGCCTCCGACAATGCGGATCGAATGATTAATTCTAATGGTGGCCCAAGACAATTACGGTGGATTCTAGAGTATAACAAATGGATGCTGTCACAGCTATTAGAGGGAGATTTACATCTGGAAAATGACAGGCAGCATGAGTGCTGGGATGTATGTCGTATGATGGGGAATCACTCGAAATGTTAGATCTTGTTAAATCGAACGCTCGAATCAAAAATCATCCCTCGATTCGAATCCCGCAATTTGGTTCCAAGTTTATAGTTATGCAATTTAAGGTAATGGTATAACCTTAAAGTTAAATTTCGGACACTAAGATAATAATGAAGTTTGTCAGAAGCAGATAATTTCTCATCTCCATGCGAAGCGCTAGAAGTGGACGGTAATTTATTGCTAGAACGAATAGACATGAAGAGAAAGTGTATTGATAGTTCCGTATAGGGCAATGGCAGGCTTTTGAAATTGAAAGATACAAGTTTGAAAACAAGCGGAGGGCATTGAACGGTAGTATCCGATCAGGCACATAACCCTTTACCATACATACCATCTTCAAACTTGTACACTGAAAGTTAATTTTAGTTTATATTACGAAATCGAAGGTAGAACTAACAAATCTGTTCGTTGTTTTCAGCAACAAAACTGATTTGTTCTTTTTACGAAGATACATTCGTAAGTAATGGCACACAGGCAACTGTCAGAAGCACGAAGCATTCGTTGATACAGAAACAACATTCGTGCATTGTACGAAAACAATAAGAAGATCTACGAATATTTTGTTTCCAATTTAAAAGAAACGTCTCTCTGATGGTTGCCTGAATGACTGAGAGATCTACTTTATCGACTAGAAATGTAATTGACAAAAAAGCGCAATCACGTGGAGTTGTCCAGCGACTTTTTTTTTAATGTTTCTGACATGGGATTCGATCCTGTATTTTTGGAAAGAGCTGATAATGCATCCTCGGTTGATCTCACTATGCCATCACTATGCCATCACTATGCTCGTGAGGTGATATTTGAATAATGAGTATGAAGTTATAACTCTCGACAGCGCTGCAATTTGTATTTAGGGATATGTAAATTATTCCCGCCCATCCCAGCAGGAACATCAGCGAAGGAGTGATTGGCTGGTCTTCACGAAATCTATTTCGTGCATTATACAAAAAGGTGTAATGATAGAATTTCACTAGATAAAAAGCAATATGAATGTTTCATACAATATACGAGACATTTGTTCTATGTACAAAATCCATGATTACGAAGCGAGTGAAAGCTTATTTACGAAAATAAATTTTCAGTGTATCTTTCAATTTTCAAAGCCTGCCGTTGCCCTATACGGAACGATCAATACACTTTCTCTTCATGTCTATTCGTTCTAGCAATAAATTACCGTCCACTCCTAGCGCTTCGCATGGAGAAGAGAAATTATCTGCTTCTGCAAACTTCATCAAAGATCGTTACTTCCGCGCTTGGGAGAATACAAAAAACAACAATCAATGTGCACTAAGATAATGTCAGCATAAACAATCTAATCCAACAAAAGCGTTAGTTTATTTAAGTTATAAATATATGGAGTAAAACAGTTGAATGAGATGTTAATCCGTCTTTCTGTAAAATTTCTGAACTATCTGTGGCACACTCCATGCGGTATCCTCAGTGGAGGGGCTTCAAATGGTGAGTTGACAATTTCGAAGGAGGGTGCGACCGACCTCTCGTCCTCACAAGTTCCTACCTCACGCCTCCACGAGTCATATGATCACAAAAGACTGCCAGCTGAAACATGGAGACGCTGGTTGGCGTAGCCTGGGCAATGTTGTCAATCTGACAATAGCGAAGTGAGGGGGTGCGACTGAAGATCTTATACCTTTAAATCATATTGTATATTTTCCATTCTCATTTTATTAATAATTTCAGCACGCTTTGGAATCATCTTTGCATTCCAAAACTATGTAAGAGCCTGGAGCAACATGACAGGCATCAAAGGCTGAATTTGTATTTCAGCATTTCAGCATAACATTTAATTTAAAATTGCACTTCTGAACTTCAACTACTATATTCATAAAAGACTGGCATGTGCTTATAAGTAATGTAGGATTATATTTTAATATTGTGTTTGTGGTATTATGGTAAGATAAGCCATTTATTTCAGAAATTATCCAACCGGACTCTTCGTTCACTCCAATTGCTATCTTTGAAATGTTGCTAGAACAGTATAAAGAAAAATATTACAAATATTACAATGTCTTATAAAATAATATCTTTTATTGAAATTTTATCTTTGATATTTGGAATGATCTATTCTGTTTTCAGCTTTCCCAGGACTAGTAGGATATTAATACATATCTAATTTTTATTTATTTTTCAGTAACAATCCATTCAAGTTTGAAATTTGAATAAATTAGCATTTTTGTCTATAATGACATCTTAATTTGTTGTGTACAAAATATATTAAATATTAAATAACATATAACAGGGAAAGGGAGGGACCATCAGGGCACCCAAGTAAAACGATTTGGATAGGGAGCATGGGACTGCCTCCTCCCTATTGTTAACATTTCGTGGAACGAGGGCGGGCTCTTTGACCCCATCTATTGGGTTTATTCTGTCAATCGAGGGCTCGATTCTAGTGCTGTGAGTGTGAACTTGCTTTTGGAAGGAGATTCTCTTCCCTATATTCGCGGGTTTCGCGTAAGTGTCTCTGCTTACGGGCCCGCCCAAACGTTTTTGGCCCTTCATACAGGAGCTTGATGATCACAAACAATAATAGAATCCTGATCAAATCGTTTTTCAGATTATTCCACTGCTATGGAAAGTTACCTTGCTGCAATAGATGGTAGTATTACATAATCATAATCATTTTTTTTTTTTTAAAATTTCCCCCCCAAATTCCCCCCAAAAAAATTGGGTTTTTTTTCTAAAAAGGGGTCCCCCCTTTTTCCCCTTTTGGGGGAGCATATTTTTCGGATTTTTCCGCTTCCAAACTTCCAATCCACAGTCAAGCGCTGGTCAAACCATTTTCAAACACAAAACACGGTACTTTTTGGTAGTTTTAGTTTCTTGGCAAGATCGCATACCAACAATGTCGAATGTTGCTGCCGTTTGCGCACTTCCACTTGATTCGACGCCGTTTTACCAAGTTCATCAAGAATGTAAACATGTTATACCATGAAATAAAGCGGAGAGTCTCAGCTGTCATATAAGTGAAACGTTTCAGCTATCCGTGAAATAATTCATCAACTGCACTGAAATAAATGTGCCGAAACTTATCACCGACAGGCTTTATTCGGAAAAATATTAAGCTTTGTCTATTCACTTAATAACAACATTTGCATCTCCATAATTGTGACGAAAAATTATGAAAAACAAACAAAACATATAATATTGCACGGCGTCGCATTTCACTGAACAAACTCCTGGTTTCGTTAAACTTCAAAAGTATCTGATCAGTAGGACTGTATTCCACTTCTAAAATAGTTTCTAAATGTTGTTGACAACATTTTGCGCGTTGGTGGTAGAATTCGACACTCTTCTCTTCCAGACCAAGAAAAAATATCAATGCATCCCATCTCCCAAGCACTGATTGCTGACATTCACAGGGAAAATCTCCACGCTGGACCAAGCTCTGTGATTGCTAAGCTTATATAAGATATTGGTACGGCGGGTGTGGCGGAGCTGCGTTGCCTGTTTCAAATCGAATTCAAGACTTGCCAGTTAGTATATGGGAGAGTTGCCACCATGTCGGATATCTGTGGCTCCGCCATTCTCGAAGGTTGGAATTGATTACGCTGACTGGACGTATTAACGTGAAACAAGCGGCAAGACTCCCGTAAACCAAGACGGAACAACTCTTCCGTTCATGCAAAACGTACACTTTGTTTTGACTACCTTAACAAGAGCCCATGATTTAGAGCAATAGAAGCCACTTGGCGCCCGCAGTAAAGGGTGTCTACGAAAACATTGAAGCACACGCAAACTGCTCTAACTTTTGAACCTCTTGGCTTATTCAATTGAAATTTTGAGTAAAGGGTACATGCCTCTTGACTCAGCCTGATATGCAGCGGTTTACTTTATTTTACTTATAACTCATAAAGTATTTGAGCTGAGAACGATATTCAACTAGTTAAACTTTTGCTTAGACATGCTTAATAACACGTTTGCTATTGTGGACCATGCAAAATTAACCAACTTACACTATTAAGGTAAATACTTTCGTCGGGGATGGATATTATGTCGGTCTATAGGCACCATATTGGGTCTATTCGTGAATGAAACTTTGCCCCATCAAAGATTTTTGTTCAAAAGAACAAGAACCACCGCAAAGTTTATTTTCATCATCTCTTTAGGCATTCTTTTTTAAGTATATTAACTATACTCAGCACCAAATTTCACAAAAAAAAAAACATTTAAATAAAATGTCTTTATCACACCTTCATGATTTTCACATTTGGCAATCGGTCGTTCCATTTCAAAACATTAAAATTTCAACTAAAATTAATCACGTATCATAAATTATTTGGCAACAGACTTTGGAGGGTGATTCCGTCGATGCTATTTCTGACCAATTTTACAACAAACTGTATGAAACTTTTTTTGCGCGAGTTCCTCTCCGACGGCGGATTACTAGGCCAACTTCTGTGCTACCCTGGTGAAATCGAACGTTACGTAATCTGCGGAATATGCTACGCAAGTCACGAAAACGACATCTCAGCGCCAGAACCAACGAAACTAAAAATAATCTCCGATTAAATGAAACGAGACACAACGTACTACTAATTTCCTGTTATGAGGAAAATGTCCAGCAATTGCAAGCGAACCTGAAGCAAAAAGTTCGTGAAGTCACAACGATCTTGTGATAGTATTCCTAACACAGTTGAATTCCACAGGGTAACCACTAGAACCCCAGTGGATGCTGCGAACTTGTTGGCGTGCTTCAAACAGTTTATAGCACATATGCGCCACCTCTGTATCCAACTAGCTTCGTCAACATACGGGAGTTCAATATGAACTTCACAGCGCTTTGTTTCTCGCCGGATGACGTCATGAAAGCCTTGAACGGCCTTGATGTTTCAAAATGCCCAGGTGTAGATGGAATTCCCCCATCTCTTCTTAAGTCTTGCTCACGCTCTCTTACTTTTCCGATATGCAGCATATTTAATCGTTCGTTAAGAGAGAGAGAGAAAGTTCCCTGAAATTTGGAAGACTGTGTCAATTGTGCCAGTCCATAAAGCAGGAAATCGAAACCTTGTTGTAAACTATCGTGGAATATCGATTTTCTGTTGCATCAGCAAGGTTTTTGAAACGTTAGTTCACAACGCTGTGTACAATGTTGTTCATCCTTTAATATCAAAGTTCCAGCATGGATCCGTTCAGCTTCACTCTACAATTACGAATTTGCTGTGCTATACCAATACGTTGTTTCGAAAGGTAGAATCCCCATGGCAGATCAACTCTATCTTTGTCGATTTTTCTAAAGCTTTCGACACATTACCACACCTGTACGCAGCTTTAAAGCTAAAGGCTGTAGGATTCCCAATTTGGTTCGTTGAGTGGATTCTCTCTTACTTGACCGACCGTCAGTCCTTCGTTACGGTAAATTCCGTCCGCTCGAGAATTTCGCAATTACTTCAGGAGTTCCACAAGGAAGTGTGCTCGGCCCAATGCTCTTGGATCTTTTCGTTAATGATCTGTGCCCTTGTAGTTCATCGTTCAAGCAAATGTTTGCCGATAACCTGAACATTTCTAGAGTCATTATGTCCGCACTTGACTGTCTTGTCTAAAAAAACGATATCAACGAACTACTGCAGTGGCGTCACGATAACGGCATGAGCGTCAACAAAGCCAAATGTAAGGTGATTTCGTTCTCCCGTCGTACAGATACCATCACGCATCAATGCACAGTGCGGTGCCACTAGAGCGAGTCACATCTATTTGCAATCTAGGTGTTACAATTGACTCCAAGTTAAAATTTAACGTACACGTCGCGCTTGTTACGGCTAAAGCCTCCACGGTTCTTGGATTCATTCAACGTCACACTTGGAACTTCACAGATATCTACGCACAAAAGACAGCATTCTGTACCTTAGTCCGTAGCATACTGGAATAAGCGGCCGCTGTCTGGACACCTTATCACGCATCACTGATCATCAGAGTCGAACGAACTCAAAAGATTTTCATCCGATTCGCGTTACGGAATCTTCCATGGAACGACCCGTTAAATCTGCCCGACTATACCGCACGATGCATGCTGATTAGATTGCAAACTTTGCGGGCTAGGCGCACAATCATTCAGCAACTGGTTGTCTACGACCTGTTACGCGGCAATATAGGCTGTCCGGAACTCTTACGCGATGTTCACCTTCACGTTCCACCCCGGCAATTGAGAAGTGGCAATTGAGGTAATGGCTTGAACAATCTACTCGACGCCTGCCTGCGACCCTCAAATGTATGAATATTTTGACTTTAACATTAGTAAAAACGTCTTTAAAATTAAGATTAAGAATAGTAGGTAGACTAGTCTGTACGATTTTTAGTCGAAGACGAAGAACAAGAATAAAGAACTTGGAAAAGTTAACGCAGTGATCACAGGTACAACATTTGTTTAAGCTAATTTAATTGGTTTTTATTTGCTAATATTCTTATAGCTGGTCAAAAGATCATTAATCTCATAGCGGGCGTAATGAGCAATAGTTCGTCGTTCCCTTGTACTTATTGTACAGTGAAAAATGAAGATTTGGGGGACAAGTATGGGGCATTACAAATAATCGGAGACATTAAAGAAAAGAGCGCATCGTGGACTGTATCTGGAGCGATCAAGGCTTACGCAAAGAAATTCTTAAACTGCTTCCGTAAATCTCTTCTCCATGCGGGCATTTCAGACTATAACCCCGAATTATCCCAATCTTGATCGGAAAGTCTCCTGGTGAAGCAAAGTATGCTGAAAGCCGATGATTCAACCATATTGAAGTATATCAATGTTCTCAAAAACGTCGCAGAACGTTGTTGATGCTCGTTTCTGTGCAAATTTGCGAGAGGATTTCAGAACTTGCATCAGTGAGTTCTGTTAGGCGTGGAAAATTGCTCAGCGTCCTTCCACTCCCAAGTTCCACATAATTCATTAACATGTGGAAGAGTGTTGTAACAACAAACAAAAAGTCCAAGGAAGTTTCTCCGTGCAAACAACCAAATATTATATATTAACAATATAACTCACTTTGGAAATTCCTATACGAACCGTCACGGACACAACTGTAACGCCATCTTTAGTTGAAAAGGTAAATTAGTATTAATAATAATCGTGTTTTGCCTATTTTGAGTTCAACGTGCTTCTTGGAGGTTTATTCAAAAATGAAACTGCTTTTATTAAACGAAAGATTGCCACAAAATTTGATCCAGCTGTCCACATCCCTGTATTATAAGTAAGGGCCACATATAAATCACAATACCATAGACGACAGTTGCAAATAAATTACCTATTCGCACAATTTATCAAGAAAAAGGACAACGAATACGGGCCATCCTTTTTGCTGGAACAGCTGGACAATGCGATCTACCCATCGTGTTGATTCACGGTCGTGTGAATAAATCGCAAAGGAATAAAAACTTTCAATTCGAAATCAATTTTCCCACTATTTGATTTGGTTTGCCACTGATGCGTTTTGTTTTGTTTTTGGCCGACATAAATTGAACCACGGAGTCACTCGGTAAAGGCGCAGCTACAAAGCAACACCATGCTGGAGGTGGCTGGGTTCGATTCCCGGTCAGGAATCTCGGAATTCAGCATCTAGGAATTTTTCGTAAAGGAAAATTTCTCGACTCCCTGCACACTTAGATTTTTTTACAGAAATCTGTAAAAGTTTACCGAATTCTCAACAGCTGAACGTTCGGTAATCCGATTTAACGGATTTCGGTGAAATTTTACAGTTATCTGTAAAAAATTTACCGGACTTATTACCGTAAAATTATATTACCGAACGTTCAGCTGTTGAGAATTCGGTAAACTTTTACAGATTTCTGTAAAAAAATCTAAGAGTGTGGTCATAGCGTATGATTGTACTTGCCACACAATCATACTAATGCAAAAATGGTACTTGGCATCGTAAGCTCTCAATTAATAACTGTGGAAGTGCATTTAGAACACTAAGTTGATAGCAAGCAATAAGCTAATTGTTAAAGCTATAAGCTTGAAATGATAAGGAAGAAGAAGAAGAAGAAGAAGAAGAAGTTGAACCACACGAAGAAGAAGAAAGCTGAAGAACGGGAACAGCCATTTGGGTAAAGCAAAATTTATAGTGTACTGGTGTACCTTTTTGCCACCGGGGCGCTCGTTTGTGTTCGGGACTAAATGGGGAAGTGAGCATTATTGTTAATTTATAGTATTTGAAACAACTGAAACGGCCCACAAAGATTTTTCCAAAAAATGGGAAAACTAAAAAGTACCTATCTCCAATTAAAGTTATATCAACCAACTTTAGGGTGGCATTGGTGCTTACAATAGTCTTCATATTGAAGGATAATGTAAAGGGTGTATTCGATAAAAATGGCACACACATATATACTCATCAAAATTAAACTGATTATTGGATTTTCTTGAAATTTTCAGGGAATGAAGAACTACTAATGAGTTTTGATTTACAACATTTGTTTTATTCAATTTCGTCTCCCATCCCGAATGCCCGCACCTTCCTTTTCACTCCACCCATCAAATTTTGTACAACCGATTTTCCCAGTGTTTTTGTTGTTTTTACCCAAATTTTCTTCAATTCTAGCTCTGTTTTTATAGTTTTGGGATGTTTGCGAAGTTCCGTTTTCTTAATTGCCCAGAATTTTTCAATTGGACGAAGTTCCGGTGAATTTGGTGGGTTCATATCCTTTGGCACAAAATTGACTCCGTTGGCTCGGTACCACTCCAATACGTTTCGAGCGTAGTGACAGGATGCTAGATCAGGCCAAAACAGAGTTGATCCTTTGTGCTTCTTAATGAATGGCAAGAGACGCTTCTTAAGGCACTCTTCCGTGTAAATCGCACCGTTTATTGTTCCGGAAGTGATGAAGGGAGCACTTATTTCACCACATCCGCAAATCACCTGCCAGATTAGAAACTTCTTTGCAAATTTCGATAGTTTCTTCTTTCGAACATCCTCCGGAACATCGAACTTCGACTTGGCAACGAAATATTCTTGCCCAGGAAGTTGACGGAAGTCGGCCTTGACGTATGTTTCGTCATCCATCACGATGCAACCGGATTTGGTGAGCAGCTTCGTGTAAAGTTTCCGGGCGCGGGTTTTCACAGTGATGTTTTGTTTTTCATTCCGGTTTGGGGCTTTTTGCACTTTGTAAACATGTAACCCAGCACGCTTCATGGTTTTCTGCACAAAACCGACTGACACCTTAGACTTTTTAGCGACATCTCGAATTGACATGTTTGGACGGTTCTTGAATTGTTGTACGACTTTCCTGGCCATTTTACTGTCGATTGGACCACTTTTACGACCAATCCCTTCTTTCCTTTGGACACTCAGACGCTCCTTGAAAGTTCTTATTACACGAGACACAGTTGTATTTGCAATTCCAAGCCTTTTAGCAATCCACCGGTGGGACGCCCCTGGATTTTGATTGTGAGTGCACAAAATTTTCTCACGGACAATTTCTTGTTTCGACGACATGACTGGAACTACTGAATGTATAACTATGAAACTTGGCAGATGTAAATAATACACTATGGATAAGATCTACTCAAATTTCTAGGTTTTTTACTCATACGATTCAAAAGTTACAGAAGATTTTCTGTGTGCCATTTTTATCGAATACACCCTTTATTAGCATTAGCATTGCCGTTTGCACACTACGTGAATGGAGCTTCGGTGAGGAATAATTCGTTGAAGATATTGCATGTCACCATGAAACGGAACCAGTTACTGATACGTTTCTTCAAGCAATAATCTCCAGGAAGACACTCCTCGATCCACCTGGCCACGTCCATGCAACCGTTGGAGATTTGGTATCTACCTTAAGAAGACACGGGGAACCCACGTAGCCTTCAGTAGATATCAAAGGAAAAAGGAAATGAATAGTGGGAAAGAATAGTTAATCAGAACTCCCTGTTTGGTGTACAGAAAAAAAACATTATATGGTCGTTTGGAGCATCGAGTCTTAGAAGGTTAAGTGATACTCCATTTTTTCTCCAAACGGTTGAGATTTAAGCATTAATTTAAGTCCTAGCCCTGTACGGCTTATGGTTATAGCGCCATTATCCGCTCTCTAAAATGAGAAAAATTACCTTCGCCAGCATGTATGACCATACGAAATAATCCAAGGGATTCAGATCTGGTGAACTGGGAGATCATTCATTCTTGTCCAAAAAGTCGGTCAAATTTTCTCGGCACCAGCCCTGAACGAGATTTGCAGTTTGCGATGGCGCTCCGTCCTGCTGAAACACATAGTGATCATCTCCAAACACCTCTTGTAATCAACTTTCTCCAAAACTTCCGTTTTATAATATACGGCATTCACTTTAACGCCTTTTTCGATGAAAACCAGTGGTTATTTGCCTCGCTTGCAAATTCCTCCCCAAACCATTACTGACGCACTGCCTGTAACCGCATATCAGTCCCATATTACTTTTCGACATTTTTGAGTCATGTTGCGGAATTGCCTTATTTTTTATTTATTTTTTTAAAACAATAATAAAATATAGCAGTAAGTTAAAAAAAAAATGTGAAAAAAATATCAGGTCGGTTTGTCCCATCTTGTAGGTAACCACATATGAGTCCCATTATTGAAGTAACCGCATATGAGTCCCGTTTTTGAAGTGGCACCTTTTATAATTAATTCTCTGTATTTCTCGAATGTTTAATCCTTCGTAGAGACATAATGAAATAATAAATTAAATAAAACATGTAAATGTAAAACGTAAATGAAATGAAAGTTAATGATAACAATCATAACAAGAATAATATCGGATGAAAATCCATCCTACCAATCAGTCTCTCGTTTGTCCAGTTTGAGGCAATTCAATCCAAAATCTCTTCTCCTCTTCCTACACCGATGGTAAATGGTTTTAAGTAAATTGGTTTTCATGTTGACCTTCCAGACCAAAGTCGTCAGCAGAAATTTGCTTTTCTTGTTTGACTGTAAACAATTTGCAGCACTTCAAGTCCTCACCGTACACAGACTTACTGTAATGAAGAAACAGGGATCTAACGATAATATATCGAGTTTTGTCGATTTAAGGTCGAGGTTCGATTTTGTTGAGCACGTATTGACAGCTGTTGAAAACGCAGGGAAAGAAATGTTTCGGCAGCATTTCCAACACCTCGACTTTTTCTATCGCGTTAGCGACCACTGCTTGGAAATCGGGATAGGTAGTTGGTGGTTTACGTCGCATTGCTCCTTCAACGGCGACATGAAAACTGTCGGCAGCCATAAAAGTGTGCCAGGTTCAAAAAACTTCAGAATCAATTCATAGGAGTAAAAGATAAGCTATCTGTAAAGAAATTTAACGGAATTTGCTCGCGTTTACTAGTGCTAGTTTAAAAAAGTGTTTCAGTTTTCTATTTTTTTTTTTTAGAAAAAGTGATCAAGTGAAGTGTTAATTTAAATTTTCCAAGTTTTTCAATCATAGGAGAAGATTATCATCAATTGAAAAAATTACGACTACGTTTTCCGAGGGCTCTACGCTGAACCCTTTCCCGAATGAAAAGCTTTTGACCGGCCGCGTCCAAGCTCCAGAAGGTTTTGTTTATTTCCATTTTGTAATCTTTGGAGACCGCTGTTCATTGATTCCGTCTCTCTGGCGAAAAAGCTACTATCTGAATCATGATCCGCATGTCTAAAACGTGAACCATCATTCGATGCATCACGGAGCTTCTCTAGATCCGCATTTGAAGATGGAGCATCTAAGGCTGCATCATCTTCAGGATCATTATCCACTGACACGAGTAGATCATCATCCGCTTTTGAGGAACAAGAACTTTCACACGTTGCATCATCACCAGAGTGCTTTAGAAGCTGATCTGCATTTGAAAACAAGAATTGGCTAACATTATCTAATTGCCATGATCCTTTTCTTTCTCGCCCAACAGGAAAGAAGTGAAATTCGACCAAAATCTTGGTCGAATGGAAATGGAAATAACTAACCGGCTCTTGGCAATCCACAATTCGACGGAACTTTCATCACTATCACCAAAGTAACTCTTGATTAGCTCTAATGAGGACATTTTAATTCCGTAAAGAAATGTGAAATCCCCGTGAACCACAAACAGCAATTTTGAACTTGTTCTGATTCCAAGCTGTTGGTGGACTGACAGGTTTCGTGTATTTTTATGTTCAAAATTTATAATTCTACATTTTTGGCCAGGTTACATGAGAAGGGAGGGGTGTTGAACTACCTGGTGAGGGGGAAGTTGTCTTACGTAATATTTGAACGAAACCCATGACAAAGAATGCCACGGCAGTGCGATAAAGTTGAACAAACAGAATGGGACTGGTATGCAGTTACATTTATGCTTGACAGACAAGGTAACTGCATATCAAGTCCCAATGCGTTTTTGTTTCTCTAAACAACATTTTTTGATTATGTTTTGATTGTATACTAAACAATGCAAACTATCAAAATATACAGTAAAAAAGTACAGCCAAACAGGCTGAATCAAGAAAAATGGTTTCCCTACTTGAATGATCTTTTTCTCTGTTTGCTGTTTTTCAATATGGGACTGATATGCGGTTACAGGCAGCGCAGCACTTTGGAACCGTGGAATATTCCTATCACTCTCTGGAACAGTTCTCGAAGAGAGAGCCCACAATCTGTCGTTCTGGACATTGTGATATTGTTGCAAGACGAATAACTTTTCGTCGGAAAAGATGAATTCTTCCCCACCGTGCCGCGACAAAAGCAGACTTGCTCTTTTGAGTCGTTTTTGCTTGGAAGGTTCCGGAAACTCCGTGAACATTACGTTTTTTGAAAGCTTGGAATCCGAGGTCATTTTGCAGTATATTGTGCATTGACGATCTCGAAACATTCAGATCTGCGGCCACATCATGTTCTAACACTTCCAGAGTGACTTATCACTGCGAATATTCTGGAACCATCAACCAAGCAGTACTAAAGACATCTTATTATGGAGTTCAAATTAGACAGGAATAAAACAGTAAGATTATAGGTAAATAGGTGGATACGGAAATATACTTAGCTGATCGATGCGTGAATCAATGGATCATCATCGGAGATGCAACATTGTTACTCTTGCAGGCAGTAGTCACAAACACTAATGTAACTCGGAAGAGCGAAGAGCGAAAAAAAAAGCCACCGAGAAATCAAACTTGACGTCCGTCCACACGCAAAGCCTACCTCAATCTTCGTCTTCATATTGAATGATAATGTATTTGCCAAAATTCAGAAAAATAAACGATTTTGAAATATTCCATACTTTGTACTAACTAGATCCCGTCAAATTCTTGGCAGTTCTTTGTTTATTTTATTCATCTACTAGATAATTTTTAAGATTCAGATTGTTATAAATGATTTTTTGACTGGTTAAAACAAAATGAAAAGCTTTTTCTATTTTATATAGTACCAAGCGCCTCCATGGGAGAGGTAAAAAATTAAAAACGAATTTTTGTCAAGAAATCGCCGATGATATTTTTTTACCGTCACAATTCTAATTTGTTATCACATTTGCAATCTTTCTCCGACGAAAAATCCAAGGTACATGAAACTTTGATAATAATCGAGATTTGGACACCTTGGGGCGTAGTTCAAGGACTTGCACGTAAGCCGTGATTTCATACGCGTGATGAGTAGGCTTATGTCCAACCACTACCAGTTAGATGCACATCTTTATTGATTTAATCTCGTGGGCCGCAATTTTTGCCGGTGTGGAAGCGGTTATGATGACGTCGATCATGCAGTCTGGCAATGCACGGATAACGCCCAAGTAACATTGCCAAAACCATCCAGCTTTATTAAGTTTTACTAAAGTTTTATGAAAGCCACTAGAAATCAATTCGGCTTTATTATGGCAGCAAGAGATGCCAATAGGTTTCAAATTTTAGTCAGGTTTATAAGAACCTACCCAGCTTCTTTAGAACGATCTTAAAACCTTGACTTCTAAAATTCCTTTTACTCCTATCAAAGGTTTTATTTTGACTTTATTAACTCATAAAATGCTGTTTTGAAATGCCGTTTTAGGACTCATTCATATTATCTTATTATGGTCAGTTGAAAAAGCATTTTAAAACCATTTTGCCCCCAGTAAATGCATTAAACGGCTAACTGGCATTGAGGAAAGCTACCAAGCGACCAGATAGTTTTATAGTAGCCATTGCTAAGATAAATTGGCTTTTTGGCAAAACAGTGATTTCTTGCAATCGCATTGTTGAAATATATGAAATAATTGAAATGTGAAAAAATAAATACACCAAATTTTATATGTAATACAATTGAACTGTAGATCTGAGACAAACCTCGGTATTCGTTTAGATAACCTTATTGAATTCCATCAATTTTCAGGAGTTTCATGATTAATTTACGGAATATATTTCTTTCAATTTTGTTTTTGTTGTTGTAAACTCGCATAATTTCCAAGGCGCATTAATTTTCAGTTCTTATCGTGCCAATATTCACCATAAGATTAAATGCGCATATGATCTGGAGCATGATACGCTATAAAAAAAACTCAATTTGTTTTATATATTTTGCTATCAATCATAATTTCCCGCAACAGAAGAACTTTTTTCTGAGCCATTATTTGCTGTTGAATGAATCAGAAGAGCAACAAAGCAAAACAACAAAATCCAACCACGATATCGCCGTGAAGTTTGACAGCAGTGGCCATTCAGCCCTATGCTGGTTTTGATGGCGGCCAATAGGTTTTATGATGGTTCTCAAGTTGTCATAACATCTTTCACTAGAACAATCATCAAAATCTTTATTGTCTTAGAAAGGTTTTATTAATAGAGGAGGTGTTGGTGGACAAAACAGTTTTGAATGTAGTGTCATCAACAAAGCCAGGAGGAGTGCTATACGGCTGGAATAGAACTGAAATTGTTACTTGGGCGGCGCCACCAGAACGTGACTTTTGAATACCCTTGAAAGCCCAAGGAAGGAAAACTCATGTTTATATTAAAGATATGTTATATGCAGCTGATTTATTTGTTTCTTCAAATGTCTCCAATAAGAGATTGATCTGTTTGTGTATTATTCTTTATTTAATAAGCTCAGTTTGTTTTTTTGCGACATTTTCGCCCAATATGGCCGAATACAAAAAGGAAGCCCTGATCATATCGCACAAAGTTCCTGTGCTGGCGGCAACTTCCCGATGAGACTATCTCGGGTAATCCGAGAGTAAACGGTCCAAGCCCTACTAAACGTAGTATTAAGTCATTCATGTTATCAAAAAAAAAAAACAATAATATATCGCCTCCGTAAAGCTCACGTGATTGAGTCTCCTAAATTAAAAAACTGGATGAAAAAAAATCGAAGGCAAAATTTACTAAAAGGAAGATGGTTAAACTAAGTTTACTCGTTTAGCTTGATGACAATCTGATACATAAACTAAAGTTGACCTAGTTATTTCATGTGATGCAATTTTATCGTAGACACCCTTTAGATCACAATCAAGCCGACGTACATCTTCGTTCTGTTATCCCACCACCGTCCATATCCAAGGGCTGTCAGTTCCTACGCTGTTTCCGCATTTCGGTTGTAGGGACGGATCCATGCGAGAATGCGGAGAAAAGTCTTCCCGACATGAATGAATTTCCCATGCCCAGCACCTCCGGAGGGAAGAGGGAAAACAAGACAAAATGTAATTTCACTGATAACATTTTCGGAAGTTTAGAGCTCTCGTTGCGGTGCTGTTTTTTTTTGTGTTTTTAGGACGGCAATTCTCTGAAGGGAAGCGAAGCAATGCGGTGTAATTTTTCATTTATTAAATTGCAATTATCTGAAAACGGTGGCTTTCGGTCGTTCCTAGATCATTTTAATCAGATCTTCTAAGTACATTCAACAATCAATTACAACTCTTTTCAAAGTGCTTATTTTTGGGAAAGGCTCCGTTGGTAACGTAATCTTGAGATATCTTGGGTCAGTCCTATTGAAGTAATGCGAAAGAAGATAAGATAAAACAATGATTGATAGCTTCCAATTAGCCAAAGATTAAAAAGGAAGACCCATCAAAGCCGGGAATGATTGCAGAACTCGTGAAAGTTATTGTAATTTAAGAAATTCCAAACCAAAATGAATTCCAAAAGCAAAAGGAGTCGCTTATCACTCACGTCGAAATGAAAACCCTCGTCCTGGGAAATTTCCATTCCGAGCCTGAAAAGTGATAAATTTCATAACCGGAACCATATCAATTTGTACATCAACGGTGCCTGCTGAGGTGGAGGCGAGAAGAAATCATTCTTATCTGGATCTTGGACTCACCTTGGGCTGACTGCATTTCGACAAATTGCTTTGCAAACGGTCATTTCCCCCACCGCAAGTCACCCGTACGTGACTCGTGTGCTTACGATGGCCAAATTAAGCGATCTGATTTTTTTTTGCCCTTCTGATCGTGGTCCTCTTACCTGGAATGAAATTAGTGGAAACGAAAGGAAAAAGAAAAGTTAGTGACTACGGAAAAGTGTGAACCGTTGTTAGGGGAAGGAAAAAGTTCCTAATGAATTGCTATCATTATGCGGGGAAAAATTATGATTTCTTGAGAAGAACCCGAATCGAGGTACGAACGGGCAAGTACTTAAATTTAAGTGAAATGTTTGGCGATTTGAGTCGTCCAGTTGAATGTGAAAGAAGAAGGTAAAAAGAAATTTGACGGCGGTGCTTTCCGGAGGAAATCAGATGCGGAGAAGAAGATCACGAAATGAGAATTTTTTTTTTCGTCAGGGGGTACTGGACTGCGTTTTATTTTGATTAATGCGTGGGACGGGTGCTTAGTTGTTGCTTTGTGATTTTCTTCACTCCATTTTTATTTTCTCTCTTACATTTCAGAAGAAGGTCAGCGGAAGTTTATATTTTAAGTCGGTATTATCTCGATGGTAGCAGGGAAAATTTATGGAAATCGCTGTGGTGGATTTTATTTCGAAGTTTTCGCTGAATTGGAAATAGGATACCGTTCCGAGTGGTAACGATGAGTTTTAGTTAAGGAACAAGAAAGTTTTGGCCACTTTTTTTTGTTTTGTTTTAAATACTCTGAAGGGGCTGAGACATATGTAGTGGATGGTACGCCGAAGTGGGATTACGACTCAATTGTATATTTCATTCTAATAGGAATAAATTATTAAGATTGTACTCGGAAAACAACGCAACACTTTTTTTTTGTGTATAACTTTTTATTGCATGGGTAAAATAGGTGAAAATTTGGGGTAAAACTAGTTTAAAGTGTAATGTTTACATTTTTAAACATTTTGGCACAATCTGTTAAGTGGTTATCGAGATGTCTTCCAAGCTAGCAGTACTTCCACAAACAATTATGGGCACGGTTGTGGAAAATCCAGGCCAGTCCCACAGGTGGATCGCGCAACAATTGGGAATCGACAATGCGATCGTTTCCCGTGTGGTAAAATCGTTCAAGGAGACCCAAACGACCCAGCGACTCACTGCCAGAGGAAGAAAAGCGAAGACAATCGAACCCGTGAACGCAAGGAAGATGCGGAATTAAAGCTATGTCCATTTAAAATCCGGAATAATAAAATCATCTGTATCTCGGTAACGGATTGACGTACAAATAAATTTAATTGATGTAACAAAGGTAAATTTCTGTACTTTAAGGAAAAAATATCAATACAAATAATTTCTCTTCGTTTCTAAGGAAAATTTGCAGTTTTTTTTATGGGAAGCCATCAAACGCTGCACACCTCCGGAGTCAACTCCCTTGGCACATTTGTTCCACATTTTGGTCATCTGAGTCGCGTTCCGAGCCGTTTTTCTACTTTTCTTAAGCTTCCGCTTCATTATTGCCCAAAATCTCACGATGGGCCGGAACTGCGGGCAGTTGGGTGGATTTATGGGTTTATCGATGAAATCTACGTTATTATCGTGGTACCACTGGATGACTTCCCGGCTGTAGTGGCAACTCGCCAAATCTGGCCAAAACTTCACGGGACCTTTATGGGCTTTAATGAAAGGTAGTACGCGGTTTTTGAGGCATTCTTCCTAGTACAGCTTCGAGTTTATTCGTCACGAACACTTTGGTCTTTGCTCCGCAGCTGCTTATCCCTTGCCAAATCATCAGTTTTTTGGCGAATTTGTCCATAAAAGCAAACATAAACTTCACAGGAACATCTCCTCGTGCCGTCGCCATGTAGAATTTTTGGCGAGGAAGCTGTCCGAAATCCACTTTGACGTAGGTTTCATCGTCGATGAGCAGGCATCCTTGGTACTTCGTCAAAACCTGCTGGTACAATTTCCGAGCTCGAGTTTTGGTGACGAAACTTTGCTTCAACGTTCTGTTTGGTTGCTTGCTGGCTCGATAAGCACGATATTGTGCTCGCAAATGAATTCTTCGAACGGTGCTGTGAGCAGCAGCGTATTTTTGTGCGATTTTATTATCTGATAGTCCAGGGTTTGTTCTGACGGTTCTCAACACCTTCTGGTTCAGCTTGCGGTCATATGTTCCACTACGACGCTTACATTGAGGCACTCGATCCACGCTCTTTCGCTCCCTGAAACGTTTGAGCACATCATACACGGTTGATTTGGCGATTTTCAACGTTTTTGCGATTTTTATTGAAGACCCCGTTGGATTATCAACGTGGGTGTGCAGAATTTTTTCTCTCCTCTCGGCTTCCATCTGAAATAACTTTTGACTCACTGTACGAAACACCGTGAAATTTATACCATAGAAAGTGGACGCCTTGGTCAACAAACCGCTGTAAAATAATTTTTGCTGCGGTCACTTTCCGTGCCGCTGCAACACAATAAGTGATTCTGGATTCTAACTGGAGAGAACTTTACTTCAAGCCAATCCGAACCATTCGATTCGGGACGTGGCCAAGAAGGTCAACTCTTCCGTCTGGTTCGTCCAGCAGACAATGAAGCGGACGGGCTTCATGTTTTCAAGGTAAGGAAGGCGCCTAACCGAACCGATAACCAGAAGACGGTGGCCAAATCCCGGGCCATGAAGCTGTACCGCAAGCGGTTGGTGCAGCCGAAATGCATCGTAATGGCCGACGAGACGTACATTAAAGCGGACGCCAATCAGATCCTCTCCGTTTTTCGACGGCAAGTCTCGCCTGGATGTTCCGGAAAAGTTCCGGAAGAAGAAGGGTGACAAATTTGCCAAGTACATGATGTGGCAGGCGATCAGTGGGTCCGGCAAACTCAGCAAGCCGTACATAACGACCGGCACCATCAACGGCCGAATATACATAGAAGAATGCCTCCAGAAGTACCTGCTGCCCTTCCTCCGGTCCCACGAAGCGGACACTCTGTTTTGGCCGGCTCTTGCATCGTGCCATTACGCGAAACCGGTGATGGAGTGGTGCGAAGCCAACGCACAGTGGTCAAAAAGTCGATTTTAACGCTCTAAACTGATAGCTCCTTTAATAGTGGAGCAAGAGCGATGGCGTCTTTGGCAACGTTGATGGATATGACAAGCTTCGTATTTTGACGGAATGACTTTTGTGATCAATCCCCCTAAAGGTGAGATAAAAATTCACGCATATATTATCTCAATTATTATTAAACATTTATATTTTCTATGCCGTTTTCAATTTCAACTCCTACCTACTCCTAATTGTGGTACAGCGGTCGAAAATAAGGTCTGTATCCACATTGATCCGGACACCTTCAAATCATTGTAACTTTTGAAATATTGCACGTAGGAATGAAAAAATTCACTTTGGTATAGCTGGGAGTCTATGATGAAAAAGACTATGATTGATGTTTACATTTCATGTTTAGTATTCAAGATGGCGACGAAAGAAAAACAAGTGCGCGAGCGAATTTTGTATGGGCGTACGGCAAATCCTGACTTGTCAATACGGGACCTTGCAAAAACATTGGATTTGCCTAAATCCACAGTTCACGATGAGCTCAAATCATTTTCGGAACGTTAGATGGTGGAGGGGAAACCGAGAAGAGACAAAAACATTGGACGCGCTGATCCTGTCATGGACAGAAAGGTGAAAAGGATATTAACGAAAAACCCAAATCTCTCCATTCGAACGGTGGCTCGTAAAATAGGGATGTCGCCTGGTTTTGACGAACTTTTCATGCATTGTTATGGACGATGAAATTTATGTCCTGGAGGATAGACCTCAAACCCGCCAAATTGCCCAGAGCTACGACCAATCGAGAGATATTGGGCTCTGATGAAGCGGAAGCTTTCTGGAAAGAAGCAAGGAACCAAAGATATCAAATACTTCCAGCAAATTTGGACAAAGACGGCTTCTACGATTTCTGAAGAGTCTGTACAAACCCTAATGGACGGAGCTAAGCGCAAAGTTCGAAAATTTTATGCAAATACCGAATAACTATATTTTGTCTTCACGAATTGTTAAAACACATACCATGAATCTGAAATAAACAACTACGACGGAAATATAATGCGAAATTTATGTTTTATTCATGTTTTGAGGTGTCCGGATTATTGCGGATACAGACCTTATGACGAAAAAAAACGGAAAAAAGTTCAATAACTCATCCCACTGAACTAATGCAGATATGTTCTAGAAAGTTTTGTTTTTTGCGAATAACTTTGAAGAACATTATATCGTCCTAAAAGTTAGTTCTTATAAAACGCTCTCTATCTCCAATTTTGTGACATATACGATTATATGTCTTCAGCAAAAATATTTGTATTGACTTTTTCTACAACCCTGCTGAAGACATCAACTCTCTATCTCAGAATTTTTATCTCACTTTTAGGGGGATTGAATACAAAAGTCATTCCGTCAAAATACGAAGCTTGTATTATCCATCAACTTCGCCAAAGACGCCATCGCTCTTGCTCCACTATTAAGGGAGCTATCAGTTTAGAGCGTTAAAATCGACTTTTTGACCACTGTGCAACGATGTTGTATTTGTGCCGAAGGAGGCAAATCCGCCAAACTAGCAAAGTTTGGAGCGATGACGAATGGAAAGCTCCGGCAAACAGGAAAGGTCTTCAAAAACGACAAGGATTTGAAGAAAGAGTGGATGAAAGTGTGTAAGAGAGATGGCGCAAGTGTTTTGTTCCAGGATTTGATGAGTAGCGTCAAAGGTGCGGACATTTTAAATCCAATGTGCGGGCCTAAGAGAGGAGGCTGAACAAACTAAGAGGGGATTTCCTCCCCTTACCTATCCTGCATGGGGTAGTATGGTAAAGGGTTATGTGCCTGATCGGATACTACCGTTCAATAATGCCCTCCGCTCGTTTTCAAACTTGTATCTTTCAATTTCAAAAGCCTGCCATTGCCCTATACGGAACTATCAATACACTTTCTCTTCATGTCTATTCGTTCTAGCAATAAATTACCGTCCACTCCTAGCGCTTCGCATGGAGATGAGAAATTATCTGCTTCTGACAAACTTCACCAAACTAACTTTGCCAAAACATAGCTAATATGTGATTATCTATTCCCTGAGAAAATATCCGACTTAAAATGACTTTTTTTTAAATCATTTTTACTGTTGCATTTTTTTCGAGTACAATCTTTAGTTATTTTTTTCCTCTGTTCGAAACATAAAGCACTGCGACCAGTAATTTGATCTATTGTAATATATCCCGTATCCTTTGTTTAGTGCATGTCGAGTTACTTCATCACTATTGAGAAATGATTGGTTCATCCACCGCCGATTCCTGCAGCATAGCTAGAAGGGTACGAAAAGGCTCGTGGCACCATATTTCTTGATTGGATATATAGGAGGAGTAGAACCAGTACGGAGTGATCCGAGCCATCCGGACGGCCAAGAAAGCATGGGCAGGGCTAACGAAACATCATCAAAAGGCAACGTTGTCCACGAGGGTGGCCTTACTGAAGCGAATGTGTTAAACTCGTTACCATAAGGGCGAAGACATGGACAGTTACCTGAACAAGATGGAGAACTTGGAAACACGTTCGGAAGACACTCTAACCCTGAACTTGAAACGTGAAAAACTCTTGGATGAAGTCAACAAGTACAATTGTGATTCTTCAAGCGGATCGGTATTGAAAGGAACCGTGAACCGGAAAGTTATATTGTGCTATATTTGTAAACGACCTGGCCACAAGCAACGGGAATGTAGATGGAAGCAAGAACCGAAAGTTGAAAAGAAGTAAAATGCTAAAACGGCTAGAAGCAATCAAAGTGAGATGTACAATTGGTAGAGGATATGGTTCAGAAGACTGCCCGAGTAACACATCTTCATGATTTTATGTTGAGTAAGCTTCTATATAACCGAATCTAGTCAAATAAAAGTATTTTCAACCGTTATAAAACTTTTGTGTTGCTTGGGTGGATTGTCGATTCCGGAGCCAGTTCCCATATGACATCCAACCGTGAATTCTTCGACGAAATGGTACCACCATAATGTTGAGCTGGCTGATGGACGGAATCTTGTAGTAGAAGAGTCTAATAAATAAGCATCTAAATAAATAAGCTCGAACACCTTTCCCCAAGACATCAGAGAAGAACACGACAGCTCCAATGGATCACATTCACTCCGACGTCTATGGTCCTTTGGATGTACACTCGGTAAGCAAACTACGTTATATCCTTGAGCTCATTGATGATTACAGCCGATACTGCACGATTTTCCTCCTGAAAAATAAATCTGAAGCTGCAGAAAAAATCATCGAATTTTCGGCACACGCTAAGACTAAGTTTGGACGGTACCATTAACGGATAAGGTCTGAAAGGAGTAGTAGACTCAAGTGAGCGGCTGATGAAATATTATCGAGATAAAGGGATTCACGCCGAGTTCATAGCTGGGTATTCACCACAACAAAATGATGTGGCAGAAAGGCGTAACCGATATATTATTGAAGTGTGCCGGTGTGTGTTAATTGATGCAAACCTACCAACGAGGTACTGGGCAGGAGCAGCAAGTAAAGCGGTATATTTGCTCACCAGCCCAAACGATTTCCATGACACTGTACGAAGCCTGGTGGGGTCAAAAGCCTGCCGTGAAGCATCTCAGAATATTTGGCTGGATACTTAAGTAATCACAAGGCGTATAGATTCGTGGATATAGCTACAAACCAACTGATGATCAATCGCGACGCAAGATTGGTTGAGGAGGAGCAAATTCATGCATGTGACACTATCCCAATTCTGGAGAAAACGATAGAGAACGTGTTGCAATCTCTGTTGTCCTTGAGTCAACGATCAACTGCTGATCAACCTACGGAAATTGGAAATAATGAAGAAGATACTGATGAAAACGACGAGTTTGATTCGTCTGACAAAGGATGTAGCAGTGGCGTTAATCGCAAATCTGAGCGATGCTATAAAGGAGTTCCACCAGTACGATTCAAAACATCAAGCAATTTGGTAAGCAACATTGAACCACAGTCATATGATGAAGCAGTTTCTGGTACCGAGAGTGAACTGTGGAAGCAGGCAATGGATGTAGAGTTCATGTCTTTGATACAAAATTCAACATGGCAGTGTTCGGCACTACCTGAAGGAAAGAAGGCTAGTGGCTGGATAAACGCAAACTGGATGAACATCGTTGTTCAAGGCATTAGACGGAAGTAAGGCATCGACTACGATCAAGTTTCTGCTTCAGTTCAGTTACAAGGCTTGTTACATTCCGGATGTTAATTACCTTGCTGCTCTTCAGAAGTTGGTGTTAAAGCATGTGGACTTCGAGAATAGCTGTTGCCATCTCAATGGTGTGCTGTCTGAAAACGTTTTGATGAAGCAACCTAAGGGATACAAGACAGGTAATTCTGATGCCGTATGTCATCTCAAGTGAAATGTGTGCGGATTAAAACAGGCTCGGCATGTCTGGATCAAAACTATCGATAAATATTTCATGCGTCTCGGTTTCGTTCAATCAACTTAAGATGCCTGTCTATACATCAAACTCAATGAAACAAAGGAGCAACAGAAATCGATCATATTACTTTACGTGGATGATATGCTAATTGTATGCAAGACTGAAGACGACTATGAAGCTATTCTGGCATCCCTTTCAACGAAGTTCGTGGTGAATCCTCTCGGAGAGGTTCGTCACTACCTTGGAATTCAAGTGAACCGATATACGGATGGACAGTTTGTGATCAATCAGAGCAGTTACTTTCAGTGTCTAGCAGAACGTTTTGAAGTTGAAAAGGCGAAGCCATCAGCCATACCGATGGAACCAGGCTATGTTCGAGCAAAGGAGGTAGAGAGTAACCAACTACCCAACAATAATTCTTACCTGGGCTTGGTTGGCGGTTTGCTCTACGTCGCAGTGAACACAAGAACGGACATAACCATCTGCACTTTCTTACTAGGTTAAAAGGTTAGCGTCACAGGCCATACAGGGATGCATATTGGACTGGAGATCATCGAGACCGCAAATCCAATACTGGCTACCTAATATTCTTCGGAGGAGGAAGAGGAGGAGCAATAAGTTAAGGCGCAAAGAAACAAACTTGTGTTGCGCTCTCTTCATCAGAAGCTGAATTTATCGCAGTTGCTGCAGCAAATCAGGAGCTGTTGTGGATTCGCAAGATGATGTTGGATTTTCAAGAATCGGATGATATAACACTGTATGAAGATAATCAAAGCACCATTCAACAACTGAAATCGGATGAACAAGAAAAACTATCACAGCACGTCGACACAAAGATCCAATTAGTCAAGGATCTGGTGAAGAAAAATATTATCAAAGTTATATATTGTCCGACAGAAACTATGATAACTATGTTAACTAAACCACTACAAAAGCGAAAGCTGACCATCCACAGAACGAGCGCAGGAGTAAAACCTGGATTACTCGAGGAGGAGTGTTAGCAGAAAGAGAGATCCAAGACTCCCGAGTGTTCAACAGTTATCCTTAAAAACCATCATTTTTATTTTTTATCTACAACCAAACCTGCCACACGTGTTTTATTGAAGCTCTGCAACATATTTGGCTGAAGAAAGGTAACTGCATCACTCAGTTTAAAGATGCCATCGTTTAGCAAATTGAATGATGCCGCATAAGCGCAGAACATATAACGCAGGCAAGTGATAGGATAAAAATCTGAAACAACTCTCCGCCAACGGAAGCATGCCATCCTAAGTAAAGAGGTAATCCTTGAACGCCGAAATAAAACTAGGCAAAACTGATACTATGCTAATTTAGTAACTTTAGTTCCTCTGTTTGCCCCTAAAATTCCACAGAATGTCTGACGGCATATTGTTTATTTTCTCTAAAAAAAAACTAGGCTGAAATTCATTTCCCCTTCCTTCACATGAGTAGTAGCACATAATCAAGTGTCTGCAACTAATACTGATCGTAGTGTGCTACTTTGGGTTTCGTCGCATATTAATTGACATTGAAACACTGGAAAAAAAAGACGAGGAATTGCCATAATCTCTTTTGTTAATAATGGAATCTCTCAGCGTATAATGATCGCATTCAAAAAGCGACTATTTTAGAAAGGATGGCAAGAGATGGGGTCAAAGAGCCCGCCCTCGTTCCACGAAATGTTAACAATAGGGAGGAGGCAGTCCCATGCTCCCTATCAAAATCGTTTTACTTGGGTGCCCTAATGGTCCCTCCCTTTCCCAGTATATTTTATTTAATATTTAGCATATTTTGCACACGACAAATTATGATATCATTATAGACAAGAAGGCTAATTTATTTAAATTTCAAACTTGAATGGATTGTTACTGAAAAATTAATAAAGTTAGATATGTATTAATATCCTACTAGTCATGGGAAAAGCTGAAAACAGAATAGACAATTCTATATATAAAAGATAAAATTTCAATAAAAGATATTATTTTATAAGACATTTGTATTAATTTTCTTTAAACTGTTCTAGCAACATTGCAAAGATAGCAATTGGAGTGAACGAAATATGCGGTTGGATAATTTCTGAAATAAATGGCTTATCTTACCATAATACCACTAAATACAACATTAAAATAAAATCCTACATTACTTATAAGCACATGCCAGTCTTTTACGAATATAGTAGTTGAAGTTCAGAAGTGCAATTTTAAATTAAATGTTATGCTGAAATGGTGAAAAACAAATTGAGCCTTTGATGACTGTCATATTGCTCCAGGCTCTTACATGTATTTGAGATGCAAAGATGATTCCAAAGCGTGCTGAAATTATCAATAAAATGGCAATGGAAAATACACAATATGCTTTAAAGCTACATGATGTTCAGTCGCACCCCCTCACTTCGCTATTGTCAGATTGACAACATTGCCCAGGCTACGCCAACCAGCCTCTCCATGTTTCAGCTGGCAGTCTTTTGTGATCATATAACTCGTGGAGGCATGAGGTAGGAGCTTGTGAGGACGAGAGGTCGGTCGCACCCTCCTTCGTAGTTGTCAACTCACCATTTGAATCCCCAATTAGCCGGATCTTTGGCCATAGGTGAAAAAAATCTTCAGCCGTTGTTTCTGGGTTTCCGCTTGGTTCTGCGACACGGCTGGCTTGGAATGACGCTTCCGCATGCAGATATCCATTTTTTTCAAATACTTCCTGACCATTTGGCCGGCCCAAGGTACGAAAAGAAGTGGCCAGCTTGCCTTCAGTCTTCCATTTGAGCGTCCGGTCGCTTAAAACGGTCGGACGGCCGGAACCAGGCTTCAGCTCGATGGACTCTCCTTTCTCCAGAAGTGCCAGAATCTTGTAGATATTTCCGCGATCGTATCCGGCCGACATGAAGTGAGCCACAACGGCCGACATTTTAAGGCCAGGATGGAGCAGGTGGTACGAACAAACCATAGATCGAAGTTGTTTCACTGTTCTCGCCATAGCTGCCGTAAACAAACTGATGGAGCTGTCAAATGTTCACAGTATACAGGCAACTAGTATATATTGACTACTGACCGGTAGACCGACCACCAGGTAATCGCATGAAAAATCGGAACATTTAATCGCTTTTTTGCACGCATTAGATTCGGAAAATCTTTCAGTAAGTTTGAACTTTTATGCACCATCAATAAAATGCATAAGAATAAGGAATTTATTTCATGTTATGCCTCAGAAAAACAATTTATGTAAAGAATAGGTCAATCAATAGAATGATGGACGAACATCTATAATGAATGTTGTGAGATTATTGATGTCACGATGCCTATAGCGACATTAAAAAAAAATGATCGCAAGAGTCTTACCTCGTAGATACTAAGCCATTTTTTCTTCAAATGTAAATGAATAAATGTAGTTTCAATGACTGATGAAATAAATAAATAAATATTTTTACGGTGATAGAGGGTGTATCGATCAAAATTTGGTCGACTTTCCGGTCAACTTGACGCATTTCCTTTCATCGTGCATTAAAAAATTTTGCACACCCCTCATTTTGAAGATGTGTGCGTGTAGCATCATGCCTCTATTTTGATTTTGAGATAAGCACTTCAGTTATCAAAATGTCGTCGAAGGAAGAGAAGCAACGCATCAACATTTTGCACGTGCATGTAGAAAATCCAAACTAATCTCACGCCAAGTTGATGAAATTGTTGAATGTGGCCAAATCAACTGTTACCACCGTATTAAAAAGGTTCGGTGAACGTTTGTCGACAGCCAGGAAAGCTGGATCGGGGGGAAATCGAAAGCCATGGGCCACAGCGACGACAGAAAGAGTTGCCCGCTGTTTCGAGCGGAACCCCAACCTCTCCGTCCGAGATGCCGCAAAGAAGCTGGGAGTGGCGCCTTCAACCGTGGATAGAGCTAAAAAACGAGCTGGACTGTCGACTTACAAGAAAGTGGTGACTCCAAATCGCGACGATAAACAAAACACGTCGGCCAAAGCACGATCGCGAAAGTTGTACACGACTATGCTGATGAAGTTTGATTGCGTGGTACAGGACGATGAAACTTACGACAAGGCAGACTTTAAACAGCTTCCTGGAGAGGAATCTTATACGGCAACTGGACGTGAAAAGGTGGCAGATATTTTCAAGCACATTAAACTGTCAAAGTTCGCGAAGAAATATCTGGTGTGGGAGGCCATCTGTACCTGTGGCTTGAAGAGCAACGTTTAAATTACGACCGGAACCGTCAACCAGGAAATTTATCTGAGCGAGTGCCTATAAAAACGTCTACTGCCTTTCCTGAAGCGACACAATTGTTCCGTTCTATTTTGGCCGAATTTGGCATCTTGCCATTATGGAAAAAAGGCCATGGAGTGGTATGCTGCCAACAACGTTCAAGTGGTCGACAAGAACCCTCCCAACACGCCAGAGCTCCGCCCAATCGAACAATATTGGGCCATCGTCAAGCGGAACCTTAAGAAGACTCAAAAAGCTGTTGTGAGCGAGATACAGTTCAAGGCAAACTGGCGTTCTGCGGTGAATAAAGTGGACAAGGAGACTGTACAAAATCTTATGGCAGGTGTTAAACGAAAGACCCGGAAATTCGCATTCGGTGAAAAGGAAGCTTAGCTGAATATTTTTCCTGTATTTACATTACTGTATCCTGTATTTACATTACTGTATGTACTGTATTTTACATTACTGTTTGACCAAATTTTGATCGGAACACCCTTTACGAGGATAACGACTCTTCACACAAGTCACATATGTTACACAAGAGTCTGACGGGATGTCATGAGCTTCAACACACTGGATCAAAAAACAAAGTAACTCAGTGAATTTAAATTCAGTTTAAAACGTAGATGGTAACAACAGTTGCAAAACAACTGATTTACTTTTCAAAAAATAACCTGATAGAAAAAATCTATTCCACACCCGATTAAATCAAAACCGTCATCCTCCTCCCTATGGCGATCTGTGCACCCCATAACGACGAGATTTTTCGGCGATGCGTGAGTTGGAAAATCAATGAAACTTCCACCACCAACTCCAAACTCCGGCTCCGTAGCAGCACTTTTTATCGCCTTGCTCTAAGATTAGACTGAAATCGCAATAAGATGAACCGAAACAACCATTTCTTATGGCTCCTGTTCATTCACGAGCAGGAGTCCATCCAGTCGGGTATCGATTGCCTGAAGGGGGAAAAAGGCGTGGAATGAAATATTCATTCCCGCAAAACTAAATACGTGTGGAAAAGCGTGGGAAAGGCATTCCAACGATGTGACAACGAGCGAAGAGGGAGAGTCGCATTTTCCGGCACCCGGAAGAGTGGGAGGAAAAACAAACTGCTGCTGCCTGCCGCCATACGGCAGTGGGCTGTGGTCGTGTGAAGTACGGTAGCTATCGATGGAAAGCTGAAACAAAATAAAGCAAATTGCTCGATCCCTATGCGGAGTGGGACGGAAGTTCTATGCAATTTTTTATCCCGCTCTACTTGACTCAAAATTGAGTCGATTCAGATTAAATTTCGTTGAAAGTGGAATTAGTCAAATTTGATTAAATCTTGTTGGGGTTTATCGACTTGAATCGGATGGATGTTGATGGTTTGTCGACTTTTCAATCCCATGAAAATTCACTGAAGTGACTACACTTTTGAGAAAAATTTGTCAAAACGACTTAATTTTGAGTCCAACAGAATTGGCCGTGTATCGAGAAACGGGAAATTGATGTTCTACGCCAGGAAGAAATTGATTGAAAAATACGAGCCGATCGAACTGAAGTAGGCAAACACCATCGCACTACCGCATAGGGGGGGGGGGGGGGAAAGTTTGTCAAATTATCGAACATTTTATTTTCGGCTGGATGTCTATTGGTCTGGATGCGATGTGTGAATACGATGATTTTTTGGCATGCTATTCTGGCACTTTGGCAAGGGGTGTCATTTAACTTTGATTTTGTGAGACAGAATTGTAGCATACAATTGGATGACTACGTAGATCAAACAAAATGTATAAACCCTTGCAGTAAATGATTTCCATCCGGCCTTGGGGGGGCCTTAAATTTATGATAATTACTCGAATCCCCCAAGTCAGCCCAGATATGGAGAACCGCATCTCATTCCGCACTTCAAATATTAGCATTTCCGTACAATTAAGAAGAATTACGACACCGGAGCAAGGTTTCCCCATTTGCTGCAGCCAACCGGAACCGAAACACGTTGAGCGTGATTCAACAACGGCAATGACAGCGGAGAAACGTTTCAACAATGTCCTTCTTTTTGTAGTTACCATTGTCGATTGTATGGATTCGCTTCAGGTCGGTAGGAAAAAGGGAAAGGAAAGTCCCAGCTTCTTTTCTTATGGAAGCAAGCAAGGAAAACAGAGCATGCTGAGGAATGAGGGTCAGACGTTACTTCTTCTTCTTCATCTTCTTCTTAACATGCTCTGTTGACGTGGTGTTGGTGCGGGCACCCAAGCCAGTAATTAAGCTCCGGTGAAATAAATCTAATTAGCGCGATAATTTCACTTTTTGCTCGCTGCCTGGCCGGGGATGTAGAATTTTCTTGCATTATTCAGATTTGGTTAGTTGTTACTTGCTCTTTGCCCAGCAAGAAGCAAAAGGGTTCAAAGGAATAGGATTCAGTGGAGGATTCCGTGGACAGCTGCGTGCACAGTACTGGGGAAATGATTGAAGAGTGTTTAAACTTTTTCAGCTAATGCTTCCTTTAGAAGTGTCGAATCAGCATAGAATAGCGAAAATTAGCTATAACAGTTCAGTTTCGAGAATGTGCCTTAGAACCCTTAGTCTCTTAAGCCAAGAACTAGAGTGAAGCTTTCCAGACCTCAAGGTCTTACGAAATCCATATTAAGAACGACCTTTGTCAATGTTACCGACCATATGACCTCCCAAACCATCCGAGGTACAGTTTCCACGAGTACCACCAAGTCTTCAGTTTTAATCGGCTTCGTATTTGTGAGCCACTTGGCGCACTTAGTTGTTGTGGGCAGCTATTCTCTCACTGGTTGATTCACTCCACTGGTGCTCAATATTAGAAACAGTACAGTAACAGTACGGAGTTAGAGCTTGGTGATCTGCTGACTTCAGCGGAATATAAGTCAACGGCCTCAAATATACCAACACCTTCGCCACTTTGAGCAGGGTGACGAAGATTTCCTCATCCTCATCAGCGTTCCCACGATTCCGAAGTTGTTGGAGGCTTCATGATGCTTCATCCAGAATCAGAAAGCATCCCGTCACATTTGGGAATCTGGTAAGCTCGTCCGTGAGTCATAGTTATACCGAAGGAATGCGAACAAAACGGACCGGGACCAACGGCTCTACTTCCCTTCCGAAGGAAGCTGTGATCAGAGATTTTTCGTCTCAGAAAACCTCAACGTTGCCGACTGAAATTATTACCAGACCACGGAACCACGCTTACCACTGCACCTCCGGCACTGTTGATGTGATAAAGGATGGAAGGTCAAAACTTGGTCGACTCAAATATGACGTAGTTCTTTTAATCGTGCTTTTAAAAAACTTGAACACCCCTCATTTTGTAGGTGTATGCGGAATGTTGACTCTATTTTGTTTTTGCCATTTTCTATTCAGTTGTCAAAATGGCGCCGAAGCAAGAAGAGCAGCGTATCAGGGACTGTTCATAAACCACGTAGACCGAAATTTGACATTTTTAAACCCCCCCCCCCCCCCTCGTAGACTTTAGTAGACTTTTGCCAACCCCCCCCCCCCCCCCCTTAAAGTCTACGTAGACTTTATCAAAAAAAAATTAATATATGTGGAAAATTTTCTACAATATGTTTGAGGAACGAATTATGAAATAAAACTCAAACAATCAGGTAATTCCGTTATTCGTTTTTATTTTATTTCATAAAAATAGCAAAAATGAAAAAAAAAACAATCAATTATGCAAATGCTTAAGATGCTCAAACCATGGCTGCTTGAACCAGTTATTAAAGCCCGTCAGTGGAAGTTCTGGTGGGATAGTTTTTTGGATGTTAAGTCCAATGATTTCGACGAAACGTGATTCTATCCAAAGAACTTCCGTAGCTCCGTTCACGTCGACCTCACAAAGAATTTCTTCCTAGCGTTGCTGCAGAATCTTGGGTGGCCTTATTTTCTTAGACGAAATATCTGCCTTGTGGATGCTTTTGCGGTGACGATCTGCATTCACTTTTGTCGCAAAAAACAGTCCACAATTAGAGCAAATGCGGTTATTTTTGCTTTTACCTTAGATGCCAAGTAAAGTTTATCTTCTTTGAAAGTTTTCCAAAGCAAGTTGACGTCTTCTCAGGCCTCTTCATGTATTTTCTGCTTTTTCCCACTCTGCGCTATAGCATTGCTTGAACACGTCTTTTTCCGTAACTTCAGCGTTTGACAGGTAATCACAACCGGATATAACTAAGCCCCTCTTCTAAATGTATGTCAAATGGGAGCATGTCAACTATCAAATGTCATCTCATTCACGTATAAATGAAAATACTAAATGGTTGACATCATAAGCTTACTATTGAGTTGGTGCCTTGCATTCGCTCTCTCGATATTGTTTAAAAAAAAAAGAGAAACACAACCAACACGCTCTACACGGCCAGCCACTTTAAATCAGTTTTGACTCACTTTCGTCAAAAATGGAGTCACTTAAATTTGAGTAAATGTAACTGGGATTGACAAGTCGACAAATCAAAAACATGGACTCAAACCAGATGGATGTTTTTGATTTGTAGACTTGTCTATCCCTGTTACATTTACTCAGATTTGAGTGACTCCACTTTTGATGCAAGTGAGTCAAAAACGACTCAAAACTGAGTTAAAATGGATGGCCGTGTAATTACTGTCTCTTTTTGTATCTTTTATCCTTTCGAAAAGATAGTTAGAGACAGTAATTTTAGCGTGTAACATTAAACCCCGTTCACATTACCCTAGTAGCACACTTGACTCAATTACATCACAATCAAGTTGCTGTAACTAATTATGATGGTTTGGTGTTGCTTGGGTACAACCTACATTACGTGATATAGAGTATCTTGATATCAAATGCCATGCAAATTATTTCCAATGAAAACTAGATGTATAGATGCTACTATCAAGATAGTCTATATTACGTATTATAAGTTGTAGTGTGAACGGGATGTTATGCTAAATTCCTTAATTAGATGCCATATTATACTGATTTGATGTATTGCTTCAATTTTTTTCAAAGTACAGGGCTTGAAAACTGTGTGCAGTGCAGCACACATTAGTAAACAATCTCCATCACGGAATCGCAGTAGTTTTTAAGTCGTGTGGTTTGGAAAATGATAGAGTCTATCCTTAAATATGGTGGCCAAATAAGGACTCTTTTCTGAGTCATCTTAACCTTTCGGGCAACGCGCTGGTGTAAAAAACACAACACACGTGAGAAAACCTCGCTTGGTTGCTCTTTCTGCAAATTGTGCACGCGTATCGAAAGGTTAGAAATAAACAATGAGTGTACAACTCACTGAGTTGTCTGAACATGGAATATCTTGAATAATGTGGGTTATTTTGATACGTACGTATAGCTATGAAAATAATTGTTTATTCCATCCGGTACTTAGGCTACTAAATAATAGAATTGTATGTAGAAGAGCTGTGACATAATAAATTATTTGTATAGTTCCCATCAAAGATACCCGCATTATCGAACATAACCCGATTGTCAGTAATTCTGTTTACATGCGAGTGAACGACACGAGGAATGAAAATCGCTTCAAGAGTGTCGACCTGGGCGAATTGAACTCAATATTAGGTACTTCTGCCACTGTGTGTAGTTGTCAACTATATTTTTTCGTAGCACGTTTTGAATTGTAAGCACAAACCAACAGGCTATGTATTGAAAGCTTACAAACCAGCACAGATTTCATGACTCAGATTGGTTTACAATTGCCTTAAAACTTACTTTTGCTAAACAAGTACGTTGTCATACTTCATTCAAGCCATGCATGGAAAAAAAATCCGTGCCCAGATCCGTGAACTGCAGTCATGAATTCGAGAACAAGAAAAAATACACCGTGAACTGAATCACGTAATCATGAACTAAATAACGTTTAAAGGGAAAAATCCTGAAAACTTGAAATAGTTCACGGTCCGTTTTCATTTTCGGGAACGCTTTTTTTTGTGTGAAAGCTCGAGCATACTTGGCTCAATAATGGATTCCCGGATAAAAATAACCATACAATTAAAATACAATAATATAAAATAACATTAAAATCTATTTCCGACCATAAATCTTATTGTTCATGAATCAGATAAATGAATAATGCATATTGTCATTACAATAAATTTACAGTTCACTCCATATGCTAGGATTTTCAACAATTGTGAAACAATACAATTAATAGTAATTGACTCAAATTTGTTCGAAAAAAAAAATGTTTTTTTTTTATAGTTAAGATACATAACAACCCCCCTTTTCTATTGTCGATGTCTCAGTTTACATTAGATTCTATTGTGGTAACAATAACTCCTATTGTCATCTTATCGTTGTGAACAATGCTATTAATTATACATACTATATATTCTATTGTATTGTTACAATGCATGTAATTGTAAACCTATGAGAAATTTTTTTTTTCGGGTTCCGAAAATGCGCGGGGTGGCACGAGGATAATTCGCAAGGTCTTAACAATTGTTTTAATCCTTCGTGTATAACGTCGAAGTGTATGAATATCCGTTTTGAAGAGAGAAAAAAAACAAAGGTCTACGTAGACTTTTGGTATACCCCCCCCCTCCCCCATCGTAGACAAACGTAGACTTTTTTGAACCCCCCCCCCCCCAAAATCCACACCCCCCCCCTTTACTGCCTTTCCTGAAGCAACACAATTGTTCCGTTCTATTTTGGTCGGACATGGCATCCTGCCATTACGGAAAAAAGGCCATGGAGTGGTATGCCAACAACGTTCAAGTGGTGCCCAAAGACAATAACACTCCCAACACGCCAGAGCTCCGCCCAATCGAACAATATTGGGCCATCGTCAAGCGGAACCTTAAGAAGACTCAAAAAGCTGTTGTGAGCGAGAAACAGTTCAAGGCAAACTGGCGTTATGCGGCGAATAAAGTGGACAAGGAGACTGTACAAAATCTTATGGCAGGTGTTAAACGAAAGACATGGCAATTTGCATTCGGTAAAAAGGAAGCTTAGCTGAATATTTCTCCTGTATTCTGTATTAACTGAACTTGAAAAAGAAAAAGAATTTTACTTATTGATAAAAACTTTGATCGACTCACACGCGTTACTGTTTGACCAAATTTTGATCGGAACACCCTTTAGATGTATGAGGACGTGGATTGGCTGGAACCTTTCGATTGTCTCCTGAATGCCAGCGCGTTAGCCAGGCCACAGAAGCAGGAACTTTTCACTTGGGTCCACCTTGATGGGACCCTAATCTTTCTACTTGAATCCACCTTGACAGGACCCATCGGTATTGACTGAATTTTGTGAATTCTGTATTAGATATAGTAGTGCAATGGTTATATTGATAATAATAAAATTAACTGTTAAATTTTTTTTCAAGTCGAAAATTAATTGGAATTATTATACATACATACTTTTTTTAGGTTAAGTAATTTTTCATAAACGAGACATTAACTCATAGGAACGATATTTACCTAGAAGCGTGTACAAAATAAATCGAAGTAGGTGCATATGCATGACCGATTCAGTTATTTTTGTACGGATTTTGTAGATCGATTTTGATGGATTTCTTAAATCGTAGTTGTGCTTGCGCAAGTGTCTATGTTGAAACGATTGATCGAGGCTGGAAATAATGATCTTGTCAGCGCTAGCAAGCAGCCAAACCGGACACTGACACAGAACCGAATGGCCAAAATTTATATAAAATTACATAAAAAGGTTCTCATTTAGAGTATACTGATGGACAATGAAACGTATGTAAAGATGATCTTTGGGCAGCTTCCCAGGCAAAAGTTTCGTGGGCTCGAGGAGATGGACCTTACACATATAAGTTCCTATTTGCTGTTAAGTTCACTATAATATGTCTATAATAATTTCGGCAAGCGATTTGCAGCTGCTGACCTAAAACTCAAGTTTTCGTCAACTCAAAGCTCTTCAAGGAACAGTGCCTGAACAAAACTATTCTACCATTCTTCAAAGCACAGAAAGGTCATGTAAAGTTTTGGCAAGATTTGACTAACTGCTACAATAACCGAGACGCGTCAGTAACTACAGGGTGTTTTTCATCGAAAAGTACCTCAAGCCACCAAATTGCCCTCAATTTCACCCAATCGAGAAGTATTGAACAATTGTTAAACGGAAGCATGGTAAAGTGACAATCGAGATACCGCAGAGATGAAGAGATGGTGGAAAAAAAGGGCCGCTGAAGTTGATGAACAGATCAATTGTTTTATTTAATAAAAAAAAATCCCAAGATAGAGCAGATTTCTCGCGTTCAGATATTAAATGAATCGAGCTTTGGGATCAGGATTTTGATGTGATTTGATATCCTGCCATTAAGGAAAAAAAATTATGCCTTCACAACATGTCGGAGCCTCACCATTTCGAAAAATAATGGGCCATCGTCAAGCGAAACCAGAAGAAGGCCAAAACTAAACAGTTGGAAGTGACCAGCAGTTTAATTTAAATTGGCGTTTTGCAGAGAACGAAAAGCAGGCAATTCGGCCAACCTGGTGCTCGGCTGAGGAATTTTTCTGTGTTTTACACTTATTGTACTCCGACAAAAAATAATTTGACTTTTTAATTTGAACGTGATGCCCATTTTTGCTCTGTGCTGCTACCCGTACTTTTATGAATTCACTACACTTTATTCTATACGACATATCTGATAATGTAAACAAAGATACACACGTAAATTATTTGAAACCCTTAGCACTTTCATGCTAACTAGGACCACCAACACAAGGAATGACATTTCCCTAACAGGATAGTGATGCTAGTTTCTGCGAGGGTGCTGAGAGTTATGAGAAAATTACAATTGAATCTTTGTTTACCTCTTTGTTTACAAAATCAGATACGTCGTTTTGAATATCCGATACGCGTCGGTTTGTTGACGAGAATTCACCATCCCGTAAAGCGTAAAGACGGTGCAGTAGATTAGAGACAGTCAATAGAGCAAGAAGTTTTGTTATTTACTTTGCACTGGGTATAGTAGCTTAATCGTTGGTAGATTATGCCCCGTCGTCAAATCTACGGCCGCTCAGCTGTCTCCGTCTTGAACACCCCCTATATAATGACAGCTGTGGACATCACCGAGTCTACAGAACGATCAAGAACCCGACCCCGTAAGAAAGTTCAAAAGCGCTGTGTTGAGGCGATAATTTGTTACTTCACAAATGAAAGAAGAAGGATTTCTATGCTGTTTTTTTCCCTCCTTAGTCCCGCAAGGGGGAAATTTCTCCACCATTGTTCCGAAAAGGTTGGGGACTGCGGATAAGGGTTAAGCATGCTGTTTCGCGCGAAAAGGTCAAGGGTGATTAATCATTGATGAATGATATTGATAATTCTGACAGGAAAATCGTGACTCCGCAATTTGTGTGTATCAAAATGCCTCGTTTTTGGTTATATTCGGAGGAAGAATGTTCTAAGATGGTCAATAAATTCTCGAACCAATCGCTGGCTCTAGCGAGAAACTCGTGCAAGACTGCCAAAGTCGACGCCAGTTTTTAACAAATTGGCCATAATTTATTCATTCAGTGAATTGAAATGAATAATGGAGAACACAACCGACCAAGAGAGAACAGAAACAAGCCGCCTTTCGAGAAGTCATCGCACCCCGGAGGCACACCACTAAAATCCTTGCGATGGGGCTGAAAATGAAAAGCTTTGTCTTCGCGATTGACTGAATCACACATTCACAGCAAGCAAGACATCACGGCATGGCGGCTCCAGAAGAAGGATCGGAAGAAAAATGACACCGAAATTGCCCAAAGTTTGAATTGAAATCGGAATCGATGAAATTCTCCACTTTCGTGATCGGTTGTTTTGTTTTCCCTCGACGGAGGATGAGAATTTGATGTTGCGAGCAGAGCTAAGGATGCTTTCAAGGACGATGTACCTTTAAATATTCTGATGGAAAACATGCCCTGGTAATGGATTTTTTGGTGTTTCGGGAGATGATAAAATTTTGCTTCATCGTATCTGAAAACTGTTCTGAAATCGATTCCACATCGCCCAGTTTGACTTTAAAATTCAATCATTCAATTGCCTGTCCAATCAATTTACAAACAGAATCAAAGTTTCAACGTTAAAAGTCCTCGACAGCAGCAGTACCAGCAGTTGTCCGATTATGGTAATTCAATTCCTCGGCTTCTGCTTCCTACTCAGTGCTTTTTTTTCGCTCCCCCTACACCGAAGATTAACGATATTCGATGCTTTTAGTCTCAACCCGGGAATCATGTTTTCCGCCATCCCACCAACAAAACAATTTCCGACAGTTGGCAATTCGTTATCTTTCCCGAAGCAAAAAATGTCACCTGGACAGACTTTAGTGTAGAAATACGCCCTACATAAGCATAAACAAGCGAAGCGAAACACTAATAAATTTCGTTTCAAAATTCCCCCACCCCTGACCTTAAACGGTACCCGAGGACACGTGTTCACATCTTCTTCTACCTACGACTGCATAGTCTTGGCAAGTACCAAAAGTGTCAGGAAAAATTTAATCTTCATCAACCTGCCTCACTCCTCTCTGCGGTGGCGGCCAGTATCGAGGCAAAATGGGGTATTTAATCGCCGTCGTGACATCCGACAGGCGGCTGCTGGCAGTGTCTGCTGAAGCCGAGGATTTAATTCCATTACTCGACATCCATAAATAATATTCCTTCCCCAACCAACCAACCAACCAACCAACCAACCAACTATTCCGACTACTCGTCCAATGTCCCATTGTCCTACGGCCCCTTCGGGAAGGAATGGAATACCGATGATGCAGCAACGTCTGCTGGAGTTCAGCTGCAAGAAGGTGGAAGTCGTCTTTGTCCGGTTCCTTTGCATATAACACCGAGCAGATGAGCTGGTCCTAGGAAAACTGGAGTCAAGGTGAGAAATGGCTACTTCCTGACGGATTTTGGTTCTTCCTGGGGATGGGCGTTCTTCTTTCGGAAAAGATTCGGATTCGGTGAAATGTCTGCTGGTAGAGTATGCTGCCTTGGGAAGGCGGGCATTAGAGCTCAGGGTGGATTTGTTCCAATTTGAAGTTGAATAAATTAATTGATGAGCTGTTTGCTAGCTGCGCATGATACAGTACAGTTCCTTTTGAGGTGGTTTGTTGTTTTCGAGTTTTAGATTTTCGAACATGTTTCTCCAAATTTCCACAAGTACTAGCATTATATTGCCACTGTCTTTTGTGAACTCAAAAAATGACTGCATTGCAGGCAATTCTCGACAACTTATTCAAAACAACGTATCTGATATCGTAAACAAAGAGGTACACTGAAAAAATATTTCACTTAGCTACTACTGGAAACACATGTAGATATTTTCCAATACTAAAATAAGAGACTTTCACATGAATATCACATAGAAAAAGAAATTATACTTGTCTAATCATTTACATTTCAATGGACACATAAGATTCACTTGATTTTGCGAAGCATTTTCCACTTCCTGAATCACATAATATTCTAGTGGATAGTTTCCACTGATTATGTGCATTTATTTTTAGGTGTAAACAAAGATTCAAACGCACTCCCTCGGAAACTAGCATCACCATCATGTTGAGGAAATATTATGCTTTCTGGTGGTGGTCCTAGTTTGCGTAAAAGGGCTAAGGGTTTCAATAATTATACGTTTAATTCTTTGTTTACCTCTTTGTTTACAAAATCAGACACGTAATTTTGAATAAGTCGACCCAGATTTTTCATTGGGGCCTAACTGACAAACGTAAACACTGGCTTCTTCCGTGAATTTCTCGTGGCACAATGGCTACCCATCCACCAAACTCCCCCCACGACGCCACACAAAACCAAAAAAAACCCAATTTCTTTTCCATTCCCCAAAACACCCTCCCCCCCCCGAAATCAAAAAAAAACAAAACCCCCTATGACCAAGTACACACTTAAAACACCACCCACACCCACTGTTTTAGCCTCCCCCCCCCACCAAAAAAATTACACACCAAGGTTCACATGACAACGCATCAACCCAGACAACCAGAAGTCCTATAGCAGTGTTTAGATAGTACACACTTAGTTTTTTTCGCCGAGAATCCAACAGCCGAGTATTTCGGCATTTCAGTTTACTCAGAGTCAGCAAATAAATTACCGAGAATCAGCTAACAAATGAAAATTTTGCCGAAAATCAGCTAATAAACAAAAATTTGACAGAAATATCAGCAAACGTAACTGCCGAGTTGATCGGCTGTTGGAGATTTTGCCGAGGTCAATTGAGTGTGTAAAAAACAAAAAAAAAAAACACCTACCCACGGGGCAGATTTAATTAAAAAAATAAATCCTACATTTTTATATATATTACTATTAAAATACAACCATAATCTTTCTACCATAACGAAAAAAAAAAATACAATAATTATTATCAATAAAAAAAAAAAATAAAACATCAAAAACCAACCATTTCTTCCCCCCGAAAAAAACAAATAAATGCTGCCTCTTTTTTTATTTAATAACTGCACCCGCCAGCATGTCTTCATCAGCTCCCCCTCACAACTAGGCTTGTTCCAGAATGTGATGTTGAACATTGAGTTAAATTTATTACCTATTTAGATAATCTGAAATCGCTATTTATTTCATGTTTCTTCCAGTCATTGGAGGTTGATCTATGCTTATGATTATATTGTCCATCATCTGGCACTATCATTTGCAACAAAAAATATGTTTTGGAGCTGTCCAATAGTACCCAACGATAAATAATGCTTCGCTGTTGAGCGGCAGCTATGGCATCACTGTTGCTTTTGAGAGAGCCTATGTTTCCTCTCATCTTTGTTCTCCATGGATATAGCGTACCGGTAACGTGAAGCCTGCATCCCGTTTGTCGTCACAGTCGCTTTGGCTAATATTTGCGTGAGAGTAAATGAAATACACATTGCCAATCTAAAGATCAATGACAAACTAAAAGTTTGTTCGTGTAGGTCTGTCTCATAACCTGCTAGTAGACGAGTTTGAGATCGTAGCAATCGATATGTTTTGGTTGATTGTTTTCGAGAGCGGATGGGTAAAACGGAAATTGACGTTTGCAGCAAATCGTGAACTGGCCTTTTTAATTTCGCCTTCGCACACATGCACAGAATCGCATGCATACAATATTGTTAGTTTATGTACAGATTGAGGAGCTGAAGAAAACATTTTTTTTAAATCGGAAAGCAATCCGCATGCGTTTAAGAAGTCCCTGCAATTGGGAACTTTATTCCATGGCAATGAAATTTTCTGAGCCTAATGCTCGTTGCTGAAGGTATGTTCCGATAGACTAGACGTTAGCAGAGGGATTAATGTCCGAATATTGGCAGTTCTAATTATAGGTTACATACAGCTTCATCAAATGTCTCTGGTGCTTACTAAACTGCTTAAAACCCGTCCCGTACCCTATGTTCAAGTAGAATCGTAAAGAGTGCAAATTTCCGACTTATTTACGATGTTTCATTTATCCATCGTTCTACGTCACAAACTCAATCGGATTTACATCGTTAGGCTTTATTTTTCGCCTCAGAAAAAACATCTGAAAAAAATTCTCCTAGATTAACAATTAAATGTATTGTTACCATGCAATAGAATCAATAGTGTCTACAATTAATAGTATTGTTCGGGACAATAAGATGATAATAGGTGTTATTTTTTCCACAATAGAATTTAATGTACATAGAGACATCGACGATGGAATAAGGGGGTTGTTATGTATCTTAACTATAGAAAAAAACAGTTTCTACCGAACAAATCTGAGTCAATTCCTATTGATTGTATTGTTTCACAATTATTGAAAATTCTAGCACATGGGGTGTATAGTAGATCTATTGTAATGACAATATGCATTTGCATATCGAACAATAAGATTCATGGTCGGCAATAGATTTTAATGTTATTTTACATTATTGTATTGTATTTTTATGGTTTTTTTTATCCGGGTACCGACCTCGACTGGGATTGAACCCAGACCCACTGGGGTGCCAAGCAGCAGTTTTTTTCACGCGTTGACAGATGGAAATTTTTCAAATAACCCCATCTCCACGGTATCTATATGGCAGGTTGATCGATCTCGTCAGTCAGTAGGCATGGAAAACGCAGACTGATGAGGGATGAAAAAGGACAGCTGGTGAGCTGGCGCGTATTTATGCTTCACGTTCTCAACGGATTCTGAGGCGTTGTTAGAAGTAGCCGAGCAACAATCAATTTGTGGCATATTAACTTTGTGACATTTACTACTCTTAGGTAAAATTAAATATTTTCAAATCTGATTTAAGGTATAGAAGAATGAAGTCTAATGTCTGACTCTGACCCGCATTTACCGCGGATCCAGAGTCGAGTTAGTATGATGGTATTGGTATTAGTTCTTTTTGGATTAGGTATTAGCACAGAGAACAGACATCCAGGCCCGAACATTTTTTTCCATTTTGCTGAGTAAATTTTTAAAAGCAAACCGTTGGAAAAATAACGCCGCCTAGTCTTGGTTTCACCAAACTAAAATTGACAGCCTCGAAGCAGGCAGGTGGCGCCATCAACATACGATTCACCAAAACTAACGAAAGCGAGCTGTAATTTTAAAATGGCAGTTACAGAAATTTACACACGGAGGGCACTCCAGCTTGGATGTCTGTTCTCTGTGGTATTAGTTCTCTTTTCATCACTGAGACGTAAACATAAACATTTTATTTTAACATCGTATTGGTGAATCCAGGTTGGACTTCAAAAAAAATTTAAGAGCGAATCTCATCGATGTTGGGTCGAGGTTCAGAGCGGATCCAGATCCGACCCGACTGAATAAAAAACGTTTTGACAGCTGTTAGGGCGGACCTAGGGTGAACCCAGTTCTGCACTGGCAATTACCAAAAACGACATAAATTAGAGTCGGTTATTCAATCATACACCGGATGGACAGGAAAGATGGTCGTGTCAGCCTGTTATTCTTTTTCGATACGTGGATTTTTTAGGACTCGATTCAACGCCATTGAAACTCGTTGTTCATCATATTCAAGAATCCGATATTTTGAAATTAATTCCTTGTAGGTCTGTAGCCGTAGTTCTGCATAGGTGGGACAATTTTTCTGTGTTTTAAACTAAAGGGTGTCCACAGTTAAATTGCATCACTTTCAATAAGCTGTAACATTTCGCCCTTTGGGTGGATTTCAACGAAATTTTGGGTGAAATGACCTTGTTTTATTGTGAAATGTGTCGTAGTTTCGAAAATGGAGTCGAAGGAACAGTAAGCGCGCGAGAATATTTTGCACACGCATTTCGACAACCCACTTCTTTCGCACCGTGCCATCGGAAAGATGTTGAAAATTCACCAGACTACAGTGTCTCGTGTCAAGAAACGTTTAACTGTCGATCGGAAGAAGGTGAGTGGTAGAAAAAGTGTTCCGTACTGTGTGAAGGATCACAAGCGAGTGGTTGCTGCCCTTAAATGCAAACCCAACTGTTCCGTTTGGAATGTCGCGAGAAAGTTGCATATTGGGCTATAATGAAGCACGAACCTCGTAGGCATCACAAAGTTGGCACTACAAAACAGGAAATGTTGAAAACGGAAAAAAATGTCGGTTCAAGCGTTGTACAAAATCTTATGCGTGGTATTAAGAAGAAAGTTCGGACTTTGAGATTTGGTAAAGAAATACAGTGAAATAAAAATACCTAAACCAAGATTATACATTGTTTTTTATTCCCTGAATATTTCATGACGACCGATTGAGAGACTTGTTTTTGAGGACGAGTTTAAAGTGATGCAATTGAATTGTGGACACCCTTTAGAGTAAGGTCTATATCCACCATAATCGGGACACTCTCAAAGCACTGTAAGTTTTGAAATATTGTACATAGGAGTGAAAAATTGAGATACACCTGGACGTCTTTGATAAAAAAAATTGGTGTTAACATTCCATGTTGAATGTTCAATATGGCGGCGAATGAAAAACACGTACACGGGTGGATTTTGTAGTGACATAAGACAAATCCTGACTTGTTAATAAGGAAACTTGCAAACAAAAAAATATTTGCCTAAATCCACTGTTCACGGTGAGCTCAAATCACTTCGGAACGTTTTACGATCGAGAAAACACCGAGAAGTGAAAAAAAAAAACAACGGACCTGCTGATCCGATCATGGATCGAAAGGTGAAGAGGATATTGGAGGAAAACCTGAATCTCTGTGTTCGAACCGGGAAAAAAGGAATGTCTCCTGGTTTTGACCAAAAATAAACAGCGTTTTGGGCTAAAGTCGTACAGAGTAAACACAAAATCTAAATCCCAACGACAAACAGAACTTGACAACAAAATCACGGGCTCGACGTTTGTACTGCAAATATTTGACGTAGTTTTTCATGCGTAATTATGGACGATTAAACTAATGTTCTGGAAGATTTCAAGCAGCTTTCAGGGCTGGTTTCTATTCTGCTACGACCAGAAATGCTACAGCTGAACATTTTTGGACGAAGAAGGCATCGAAATTTTCTAAAACAAATCCGTAGTTTTTAAGCAGTTTGCTTGTGAAATAGAAGGAGTAAATCTTTCGTCACTACCGGCACAACCAACAAGGAGATTTACCAGAAAGAAAGAAAAAACAGCAAAGAAAAACCCTTGTTCCAGTCCGGTTTGGCATCATGCCAAAAATACTTAAACTGTGATAGAGTGGTACGAAGCAAATCAAGTGAATATTGTACCAAAAACCGCAAATCCGCCAAACTGTCCAGAGATAAATCCAATTGTGAGATATTGGGCTCTGATGAAGCGGTAGCTTTCTCAAAGATATCAAACACTTCCAACCAGATGGCCTCCATGGTGGAAGTGTCTGTACAAACTATTTTTTTTTAAATAAATTACAAAATGTCAACATGTCCATTGACCTGTCTTTCTCGCCAAGGAAAGCCTTCTGCACTATCGCATCCAATTTCCAACTCCAGATGTCTATGAAGGTAGCATGAGTTCTCGGAATCTTCTTAAGTAGACATGTAATCAACACTTCCCTCCCATCTCTGCTGATCTTAAGGACCTTGCCAGAGGTTGAGCAAAGAAGTCAGTGGATGACGAGCCTGTCACACCCAAGGCAGCCCTCCTGCCGCTTCCATCGTCTCTACAACAGCCAACAGCCAATCCAGGACAGTTTATGGTCGGAAAATGCTATGCTATGCTTGGTGCACTTGGGGAACACTTAACTTTGGTTAGGGCTTTCTTTGTGCCCGGCGGTTTGTTCGATCATTTTAACATTATTACGATGTGTCCAGTCCATAGTAGTAGACCGATTTTAGCGGTGTGAGCGATACGAGGTTCTCCCAGCAACTGATGCAACTCTTGGTTCATTCTCCTCCTTTACATTCCGTCTTTCATTTGCATTAATTTGCATTCGTAATGATCGTATGTTGGTCTTCCAAGACCGTATTACGAGGCCCAGAGGTCCGATCTTAGGTCAGCTTTGTAGTTCAGCGCACTTTATTGGGTCTAACCGTCCTTCAGGACCCAAACCAGGCACGATTGCCAGCTAGAATGCGCCATTGTATTTCTCTGCTGGTGTCGTCATCAGTGGTCACCAATGAGTCAAGATACACGAATTCATCTACAACCTCGATTTCATCACCGTCGATCTGAACTCGTGGTGGCTAATATCCTTTGCCTCCTCTGTCATGCATAGACAATCTCAATCTCATCGCTCCAACAAATTCAAATGATTTCGAAACAAACACATGTCCATAACGCCTGTTTGCTTTGCCACTTGGAACGCCACTAAAAGATACCGTGGCTGCCAATCTCATTTATGAATATTCGAATGAAGCTATACCTATAAAAATGAATTTCTGTCTGTCTGTCTGTCTGTCTGTCTGTCTGTCTGTCTGTCTGAACCTTACAGACTCGGACACTACAATACAAATCGGCGTGAAATTTTGAATGGAGGGGTTTTTGAGGCCGGGAAAGGTTCTTATGATAGTAAGAGACCCCTCACCTCTCTGGAAGGGGAGGCTCCCATAAAGGGCGATACGTTCAAAGTTTGGTCAATATCAACTTGACGTATTTCTTTCAATTTTGCATTTAAAAAACCTGAACACCCCTCATTTTGAAGGTGTGTGTGTGTAGAATGTTGCTCCTATTTTGATTTTGGAATTCACTCTTCATTTGTCAAAATGCCGTCCAAGCAAGAAGAACAGCGTATCAAAATTTTGCTCGCGCATCGCGAAAATCCGAGCTACTCGCACGCAAAGTAGGCAAAAACGCTAAAAGTTGCCAAATCAACCGTTACAAATGTAATTAAAGTGTTTGGGGAACGTTTGTCGACAGCCAGGAAGTCTGGATCGGGGGGAAATCGAAAACCGGAAGCCGCTGAGACGACAAAGAGAGTTGCCGGTAGTTTCAAGCGAAACCCTAACCTATCTCTCCGAGATGCCGCAAATAAGCTGGGTGTATCGTCTACAACCGTGCATCGAGCCAAAAAACGAGCCGGACTATCGACTTAAAAGAAGGTAGTGACTCCAAATCGCGATGATAAACAAAATACGACGGCCAAAGCGCGATCCCGGAGGCTGTACACGACGATGCTGACGAAGTTTGACTGCGTGGTAATGGACGACGAAACCTACGTCAAAGCCGACTACAAGCAGCTTCCGGGACAGGAGTTTTATACGGCAAAAGGAAGGGGAAAGGTAGCAGATATTTTCAAGCACACGAAACTGTCAAAGTTCGCAAAGAAATATCTGGTTTGGCAAGCCATCTGTACCTGTGGCTTGAAAAGCAGCATTTTCATAGCTTCCGGGACTGTCAACCAAGAAATTTACGTGAAAGAGTGTTTGAATAAACGTCTGCTGCCTTTCCTGAAGAAACACGGTTGTTCCGTACTGTTTTGGCCGGATTTGGCATCTTGCCATTACGGTAAAAAGGCCATGGAGTGGTACGCCGCCAACAACGTGCAGGTGGTTCCCAAGGACAAGAACCCTCCCAACACGCCAGAGCTCCGCCCAATTGAGAAATACTGGGCTATTGTCAAGCGGAACCTAAAGAAGACCAAAAAAACTGCTAAGGACGAGCAGCAGTTCAAGGCAAACTGGCTTTCTGCGGCGAAGAAGGTGGACAAGGTGGCTGTACAAAATCTGATGGCAGGGGTCAAGCGTAAGGCCCGGCAATTCGGATTTGGAAAAGCGGAAGCCTAACTGAATATTTTTCCTGAATTTTATACTAATTGAACTTGAAAAAGAAATTTAATTTGATTTTTTAAATAAACGATTTCACCGATTTACACGCGTTTTCCCTTGACCAAATTTTGACCGTATCACCCTTTACTAATGAAACACACATTTCTGCATAACTCAAGAACTAATCAAGCAAAAGAAGCCAAATTTAGCATGCGAGAGTTTTTGGAGACAAGAAATGTTTCTATGGTGGTTTGAGACCCCTCTCTATCTAGAAGGGGGGGGGGCTCTCATACAAATTAAACTGAAATTTCAGCATAATTCGAGAACTAATCAAGCAAATGGAACCAAATTTTGCATGTAGAGTTTTCTGGAGGCAAGAAATGTTTCTAGGGTAAGAGACCCCTCCTCTCTATTAGGAGGGAAGGGGCGGGCTCCCTCGCTAATGAAATATAAGCTTCTGCATAACTCGAGAACTAATCAGGTAAATGGAATCAAATTTGCCAAGTACAGGTTTTTAAAGGCACGAAATGTTGCTATGGTGATTTGAGACCCCTCCGCCCTCAGTAAGAGGGGGGCTTCAGGAAGGAGGGACTCCCACACAAATGAAACAGAAGTTTCTGCATAACTCAAGAATTTATCAAGCGAATGGAGGTGGGAGGCTCTCATACAAATTAAACTGAAATTTCAGCATAATTCGAGAAATAATAAAGCAAATGGAACCAAATTTTGCCTGTGGGGTTTTCTAGAGGCAAGACATGTTTCTAGGGTAAGAGACCTCTCATCTCTATTAGGAGTGAAGGGGGGGGGGGGGCTCCCACGCTAATGAAATATAAGCTTCTGCATAACTCGAGAATCAATCAGGTAAATGGAATCAAATTTGCCAAGTACAGGTTTTTGAAGGCAAGAAATGTTTCTATGGTGATTTGAGACCCCTCCGCCCTCAGTAAGAGGGGGGCTCCGATACAAATGAAACACAAATTTCTCCATAACTCAAGAACTAATCAAGCGTATGGAACCAAATTTGTCGAGTGGAGGTTTTTGAAAGAGAGAAATGTTTTTATGGTAGTTTAAGGCCCCTCCGTCCTCTGGAAGAGGGGGGGGGGTTCCATACAAATGCAACTGAAATTTCTACATAACTCGAGAACTACTCAAGTAAATGGAACCACATTTGGTAGGTAGATGTTTTTGAAGGCATGAAATGTTTCTAAGGGAACTCGAGACCCCTCCCCTGAAAGAAGGGCTCATATACAAATGAAACACAAATTTCTGAATAACTTATCAAGTTACTGGAACAAAATTTGACATGTGCAGGTTTTTGAAGGCAAGAAATGTTTCTATGGTGGCCCTCAGCAAGAGGGGTCTCCCATACAAATGAATCATGCATTTCTGCATAACTCGAGAACAAATCAAGTAAATTGAACCAAATTTGGTATGTTGAGGTTTTTGGAGGCAATAAATGTTTCTATGGCAGTTCAAACCCCCTTCCCCTCTTGGGGGGGGGGGGGGTGCTCCCATACAAATAAAACACAAATTTCTGCATAATTCGAGAACAAATCAAGCAAATGAAACCACATTTGGCATATGGGGGATTTTGGCAGCAGGATTTATCTATATATATATATATATATATATATATATATATATATATATATATATATATATATATATATATATATATATATATATATATATATATATATATATATATAAATGAATTTCTGTCTGTCTGTCTGACGCTTATAGACTCGGAAAGTTCGGAACCGATCAGTGAGAAAATATGTATGCAGGGGTTTTTGGGGCTGGAGAAGGTTCTTCTGATTGTTTGAGACCTCTTTTCTCTCATACAATAAGAGACAAATGTCTACATAACTCGAGAACTAATCAAGCAAATCGTATCAAATTTGGCATGTGGGAGTTTTTGAAAATAAGAATGTTTCGATGGTGGTTCAAGACCCCTCCCCTTTTTGAAAGGGAGGGGGGGGTCTTTATACAAATGAAACACAAATTTCTGCATAACTCGAGAACTAATCAAGCAAACGGGACCAAATTTGGCATATCGAGAGTTTTGAAGGCAATGATTGTATGATGGTTTGAGAAACCGCTTCCCTCTGGAAGGGAGGGCTCGTATACAAATAAAACATAAATTTCTACCAAACATGAAAATTATCCAGGCTACTTTTTTTTTGTTCGTTATAAATAAGAAATATTTTCAATCGATTGATGCGAAAAATTTCGACTATTTAACGAGGAATGAATGAGTTCTTTACGTTCAAAACTTGACCACCTTTCATGATGCTCCGAATCTTAGATCCCCAATTTGCACCCCAATATTTTACCGAAGCATGTAATCAAACATCAAAATGAAGAAAATCTTTACTGACTTCATTAGATGCGATCCCATGGATGAGTGATAATCTAATAGATGACTGCATACTTACTATTCTTATGTTCATAGCTGGATTAAGCATTGCGCATGGCATATTGTTACTCACCTGAAAATACAAAATGAAAATAGTGTTATTTCAACAGTAGCCATCAAATTCACACGTAATTCTATAATTATTCCATAATTAATGCAAAAACACCTGTTTACGATGACAAGTTCAAACAATCTCTAATGAAAATAAACGAACACCAAACAAACACGTTAATCCCACACATCATTAACCTGCTACAATGCATTCAGCATGGAGAACAAAAGGGTATCCTCGTTTGGATATTGCAATGGGAACTGGTACATATATTCAGATGAAAACAGTTAGATGTTTCCAGGAGAAAAGAACTATAATTTATAAAATTAATTCGATTTATTATCTTAAATAAACATCAAAACGTAGAATGCATAGCAGCATTGATTTGTTTGAAAGATTGAAAACTACAAAGCTTTAGGATTTGTACTGCATACTAACGAAAAAAAAAGTTTGATCTTATCAAGGGTATTATCTCCCTGCTTCTTCCAGGATTTTTGTTGCCAACGTTGTTCAAAAGATTCTTTCCACTTTCTTTGTAATTTTCTTCTGATCCTGTTCAGAAGTTATTTTGAATTCCCCTTCAAGGGATAGGCGAATAGTCCAGGAAGTTTCACAAAAATTCCTCCGTAATTTTTCTCAAATAATAGTTATATTTTCTTCCATCATTTTTCATGGTTGTTCTACCTGAATATTTTTCCTGAAATATCCGAACTTTTTATGAAGTGAAATTTTCCCATAGATCGGAAAACGGGTTACGTGACAAGAAATAAAAACTTTGGGGTCATTTTTTAGTTGGACCATGCACCTGGCCCGCCAACTTTTGGCACTTTTGTTCGAACAACACTGCCCATGACAGCACAACTCGATACTGAATATGATTAACCTCTCGAACGTCAACTGCCTCTCAAACCGCCCCCATCAAATCGAATTATGCTTACGCACTCGGCACTGATATGAATATTATTACAGCACACTCGCGATAATCAGGACGAAACAATAACAATCAGGAAAATTGTGGCAGGGTTTAAAACAATAATATCATATTGCTTCTCTCGAGTGCGGGCGTATGCTTTCGATGTCCTTCCCACCCACTTATCTGCTGGCTGCCAATAAAATTCGAACGACGGGCCTGCGAAAGGGTAGTTCTTATTGTTGATTAATGTTCCATCGGTTTGTGTTTCTGACACATCCACCTGACCATGGCACCAAGGGTATTTGGGGAGTGAAACCACAGAAATTGAATTTTCCTCCCATGCAGCGGGCAGGTTACACGAGAAGGTGAAAAGGGCCGCTGCACCACCGTTTAATAAAAATGTAAATCGCTCAATTAATATTTTTATTTGATGTATTAAAAATCACTTATCTGTTTGTAATGCAAATTGCTGCCGGTGGTCCAATGTCCTCGAGTTGTTTTTTTACAATTCGACTCGTGAGAGTGATTTTTGCCGGCCAAAGAAAAATCAGACCGGGTTGGAAAAATTCAAATTTCGTTCCACTTTTGCAAAGTTTTAATTAATGCGTTTCGGAAGACAGCGGAATTGATTAACGTTCCGGAGTGGGACTGGAGTAGAACGCCAATAGCAGGAGAAATACGTATTGTTTCAAAACTGAAGATTACATCATTCAAGGTGAGTTGGTATGAAACATCAACGAACGATTTATTATGTAATGAAACGAAAAAAATTATAGCACTCATCACAGTTTGTAACAATAACTTCCTCGACCAGCATTCAAAGCATTCCGCAACTTTGGGCACATTATGAAAAGCCACTGAATTTTGGCGTCACCCATCAAAGTTCCTCAGAATTGAAGTACAACCTCGTGAAAGGATGGCACCCAGAGCAAGTCACACAAAATCGTAAAAACCTCATCACAAGCATCATCATTACCATAATCATCATCATTGGCATACAAATTGGGCTTCCACGTTTTGGGGTTTTTGTTTTGTCGAAAGTGTGGTGTCCTGCCGTGGAAATACATTCCAGCCTATTTTCGTGCAATTCATGAATTTTGCATCGCCGGTAATTAAGTGAGCGATCAACCGAGAAGATAATTGACTTTATGTTTCGAATAGAAGACGCGCATCAAAGGGGTTTGGATGGGAACCAGTCGGTAGGGAGTGGACGAATATTTGGAAAATTTTAAGCCATCGAGCTAATCATAAGCTATGATGGTCATTTGCGACGGGTGGAGCATATATTTCCAACTCGCAGTTAATTTTCATTTCCAAAATAGTCAAATTACCAGTCTCACGCCAGCATCTTCCAGGATTATGGAAATTCACGCAACGGCATAAATATTTGTAAGCGAAAGGAACATGAAGCATGATCTAATTTTTCATTCACACTTTCCGGTACACTTTTCATCTGCCACAAAGCGTGTCCCACTGTGGAGCACTAATGGTACCGCAGAAAACCCGTCGCCCGGCACCAACCCGAGCCGGTAGGTGTTTTCCTGGGCAACACTTTATCTTCTCTAGGCTAGGCTAGAGTCCGTTAAAAAAGAAAAAGGTGACAGCGGAAAATTTTCCACTCCTTGCAAACACCTGTGAGTAGAGCACAGAAACCGCACGAATGCAAGGACTATTCGCGCGGTAATGGACCAAGCAGGGAAATCACAACCAGAATAAGTAATAGCTCAAGATTTCCGGATGTCGCCACGGTTGGGCACTGGAACACGCAGATTTTTGTCAGCGACGAAGAGGAACAGAGATTTCGTTGTTTCGTGGTGTTTTTTTTTTCTCCAAAGTAAACCTACGCTCAGAGTAGACAAACCAGGAGATAGATAACAGAAAGTAAATTATGTTTTAAATTTATGTAAATTATAATTTTCTCTCCCCATCGGAGCGCTGAGCACTGATTCCGAGGGACAGGTGCGGTCTGCGGTTAGTGGGGGGAAGAGTTCTTAACGAGGTTTTGTTTTGCTTTCAGTTGGGCGAAACTTGCAAAATAAGCACAATGTTTCGCATGCTCAACGGGAACATCTCCATTATTGAGCGTGGGGTGTTCCGGGAGTTTGGGGGCGGTTGGGTGGAAAAGTGAGAAATTACTGTCGTGCAAAGTGTTTTGGACGAATAATTAACTTGTACGCCACGAATTGAATTGATAAGCACGTGAGAAATTGCTTATAAGTACTTGGGAGCAGTATGATTTGAGAGGACAGTGGCATAACATTTGTAAGATCAGACGAAGCGATGAGTGCAATTGAGTCAAGGTCATCGTGTTCTCTGGTTTTAATTTAATTTTTAAGTTGGATAAAATCATCCGGCAACAAATCGGGGTGCAAATTGGATAATCTAAAAAAGTAAATGATTCATTCATCACTCGTTAAATTTAAGAAATGTTCTCATCAGCCGATTGAAAACATTTCTAACAAGGAGAGTAGGCTCTGGCTTTGACCGGACGTGTTCTTTTTATTTCTCGCTGTCATTTTTGTATGTTAAAATTAATTGGATGGATTTAATTAATGGTGATTTCATGTGTTAAAAATGTGCTCTACATTTTTTTCGCGAAGTAAACTTTACAATTGAAATGAGAAACTGTGACACAATAGACTAAGATTTTCGGTGATTTTTGTGATGGTCATCAGTGTGGATTGCATTCTTCTCTTTTCGGACTATTTTGACATCATGCTCTACACTGGATGCCCCGAGATGTCTCGAACAGTTGCATGGAAACTCCGCTAAGTTTATGTTTAAGAACTCAAATAATTCAAATAATTATTATATAATTCTTATGAATTAATATATATTTAATAGTGTAATGGGCTAGTTGTTAGAACAACAAGTGGTTGTAGACGGGGATTCTAGCGTGATTCTTGTATGGCTTGTGACGGGTGGGACGAGTTGAGAGTTTCACCGTGTTTATGAGTCTTTGTTTGTAGGGGATTGTTTGCCATCTCAAGGAACCAGCGGCGAATTACACTACGAACTATTTTTTTTTTTTTGCTTACAAGAGTGTGGTGGGTAAAATTATAGGATAAAATGCATTTTGATGTGGGTTTTGGTTGGCATCTGGGAGGGAGAAACAAATACTACACATACAATGTATTGAATGAGTATCGATATTGTACATGAACATTTTCAACACACTAACATAATCAAGAAAACTGTTGTGTAAATCAGTATTTTTTGTTTGGCGTGTCTCTGATGTTTATGTGTTACCGTCGCATGACTTCATGCTGTCGGGAAATATTCGTTCACAAATCAATTAGGTTTTGCTCGTTTCGCTTTTTGCAGCTGATCGCAGGCTGTCCCTGCGTTTCAAAATTGTTCAACATGAATTGTAAAGTTAGATGCGGTGGCCGAGATAGCAGGAACTATCCGGGATTAAGTTTTTTGCGTTTCCCAGTAATAATATTACAAGATCCAAATGGATAGAATTCAGTCGGCTGGGCTCTGAGACAACCGAAATTAAACCATGTTTGCGAGTCTGTTGCGTAAGTATAAAATATTTGTTTTTTTTTACAGATATTTGATTATAATAACAGTGCTATATGCTGCTTTAATTAACGTTCTGTAAGTTTAGCCTCCATTATTTCCATCCATATTTTCCATTTTCGTTAAACTAATTAGCTCAGCGTGCGCAGTTACTTGGTTACTTACCAAAACCATGTGAAAGCAGGTAGAAGCAACCTGACAAGAAATAGAGTTTCATTTTAGCTATAATTTTTATTTTTATAATTTTTATATTTTATATTTTATTCGTATTTGAAGTAAAATATCACTTGTAAAAGTGGATTCGTAGGGGATACCACGATAGCTGCGTGGAATAATACTTTTACTGTACGTACAAAAGAGATCGTAACATTATATACTATTTATTGTTCGAAATTCAGGTATTTTCAGGTTTCTGTTATGTTCAGTTTCAGGTAACTGGGTTCATACAAATGTGAAAAGTTGCTATTATATTCGACTTGACATGATACGGAGCGTATGAAGCGGTGTGTCCACGCATCCTTCCTTTCTGTAGATTCGAGAATTACGTTGTGATTCAGGTCTATTCGTTTGAATCCAGCTCGTTTTACGACATCTTTTTTGCAGTTGATGCAACGCAGTTGGCCTGGTCTTCTGACGCTTGTATTGTGTCTTTGATGTGCTGCAAGCGACAATATTGACTGAAAGATAATTGGACGTAATCTAGCCCAGTTGTTTCCAGGATCCTTGTCATACTGGCTGCGTTTAATTTCAGATCATCCAAGAAAATCCCAAATTGTGTTAAAAAAAAAAACTTACTTGTGGTTTCTCGTGGCTGCGATACATTGTCCAAACTTTTAGGTTCATAATGGATACGCAATTCCTTTTACAATAGCAGTAGGACAGCAGTCGGCAGGCATGTGTAATTAAGATTATCATTTTACGTTATAATGTCCCTTAGCTTAATTTTATTTACTATTCCATATGAAGCTGCGTATTGATTTCAAATTTTTTATTATTATCATTACTCGGATTTTTATGATTTATTTTAATATTATTTTATGATTTTTCCATCGGAGCGTATGGTACGGTATGTCCACGCATCCTTCCTCCCCTTTAGATTCACAAAATGCGTTGTGATTCAAATCTATTCATTTGAATCCAACTCATTTTACAGAATCATCTTTTGCGGTCAATGCAACGCAGTAGGCCTGGCCGCTTTGACGTTTGTATCATATCTTTGATATGCTACAAGCATCAATATTGACAAAAAAAAATAATTGGGCGTCATCTAACCCAATTATTTCCAGGATGCTTTCTCGTACTGGCTGCGTTTGTGTTAGATTAGATTAGATAGATTCCAAATTTTCTCACCGACTAGTTTTGCCACCACCCCCGGGGGGGCAAAGAGGGCGCCGCAGGGGAGAGACGAGGATATATAAATTAGGAGGCGGAAACCCACCCCGCATTCAGTTGCGCCCCCCCCCCCCCCCCGCCCCCCCCCCCCCGCGGCTTGTTTCCTCCTTTTTTTAACACCCCCGGCGGCTTGGGGTTCGTTTTTCCTTCCCAACCCCCAAAAAAACCCCCCCGGTTAAATTAAACCCCCGGGCAATTAACACTACATTTATTTATTCTTAGACTAACACCAATTGTTCTTAATACTAACTCTTTAAAATATATCCGCGTGGACAGTCCCACGTCTACGTTTTCCTTTGACCTGTCGAGATGCTACTGTTGATCCCGGTCCAGCGATGGTCATCAGATAGCCATGAGCATCACATGCGATGTTATTCGATCGGCATCGTGTTTCGCGAGAGTTACCTATACTGATCCTCTCGAAGGCAAACTCATCACTGCAGACGCTTATGGGTGAAACAACGTTGAGAGATTGCGCAGCAGAGATACTTCGGCATCTAATCTCTCGGTCAAGATACTCGGCTGCGTACGATCCAGGCCATTGTGTTACACTGATAACAATGGTGTTGTTGATGGTTTAGCTCTGCGGGATCCATAGTGGCAGTGACTAAGGGTTCTGTTAGGGTGACTGGGGGTGCTATTAGACATCCTCACCCACCCGGAGGAATTGGTATGATTTCTGAAATGAAAGAAAATCCTCTTCGGCAGGATCGGGAAAGGAAGGGTCTTCAATTTCGCTTTGTTGACTGCTGATCAAGCTGCGGATCTGGAAATTGTAGGAGACACAGCTTCTTCACAGCTCTTTTTAGATCCCCAGTGCTGGTTTTCAAGGTGACTACACGGACAACCCCGTCGGTCCCTGGGTGTAACTTGGAAATCCTTCCCATATTCCACTTCACAGGAGGCACGTTTTCGTCACGAATGACTACCAGCCATCCTTCTTCAAGTTTAACGGTGTTAACGGTACCAAATCATTTGGATCATCAGATATTGCAATGAGGGATCTTGAATTCAGACACCTCTCGACTTGAATTAGAAGTGTGTTCAAATCTTCGACCGATGGAGATGTTTCTCCCATGATCTTAAGCAAATGATTTTTGTTAGGCAAATGAAACGCCTGTGGTTCGAATACTACTTTACCATGCCCTTTCACTCAATTTTCAATACCTCTGTTCTATTTCTAGCCTACCGTACACTGACGGAACTTTCAACTTTCTCTTCATATCTTTCATTCTAGCAAAAAACATTGCTGTCCACTCTTGGTGCCTCATGGCGATGAGCGAGACATCTCCTTCTACATCAAATGAATTTTGGCTGAACGTACAACCGCCTGTAGCCTGAGAAGGTGTCCTGACATTTACCTCTCCTGGCAACGAAACGACGAAGGGCTTGTAGGAAACGATCGGTGGTTAGATCCGTCACCAACTCTAAATGTACGGCCTTTGTACAGAGACATACAAAGATAGCTACGTACACCTTATTCATCGGTTTACGTTGCGCTAGTCTAATGTACAGAGGGCCGAAATGATCTACGATATGTATGATATGTCTTGCTACGTTTCGTCTACCTAATGACAAAATGTTGTACCATAGGATGTTTTGAATTATACGATTCTGTTGAATGTTCCAGTCGACCACCGACGCGCATGGCGTTATCGTCGGATATATAAGGATTGAACCAACGAAAAGGGGATCGTCTGGAAACTGTTTCGTGCCGTGCTAAAGTCATTTACTCATAAATAAAGGCCCCCTTCTGGGCGCGTCGAACGATGGTTAATTCTGCTGCTTTCAGTTCTTCATTCGAAAGTGAATCTCTTGCTGCTCGATCTCGTGCCTTAAGAAGACGCATTAGGCGCAACCAATACGCAGTTCGTCTAATTAGATCTGAGTAGGACGAAAACTTTCCCAAATACCATTCATTTAATTATGCGTCTAACGAAACTGTACAAGCTACCATGGTTCAACGTCACTCCTGATCTACATTCTCGGCAGGTAATTCTGTTGATGAGTGCGGCCAGTATTTACGATCTTGCTTTAACCAGTCTGGTCCTTCTCACCAAAAAGTAGTTTTCACAATATTCCCTGGCAAAATTCCTCTAGAGATCAAATCGGCCGGGTTCTCCTTACCCGAAACATGTAGCCAACAGCAAAACAAGATGGTTTAGTAATAGCCTGTAAACACGATTCGCTACAAACGTAGTCCATAATCCGCAAACCTTCGCAATATTTCTGAAGCAATATCTCAAACTATAATGACATTCAATTTATTAAAATTTTAATTTAATTTATAGCTTTCCAAAAAGTTGCAGTGATTTGAATTTTACTAGTTTACAGTTATTAGTTGAATTTTACCAGTCACATTCCTTATCTGATGTCAGTAGGAACAGATCGTGATAGAGCTCGGATAGGCCAAACTGTGACAATCGATGGAGAAGAGTTCAAGATTGTGGATAAATTTGAATATCTGAGATCAGGGCAATTTGGAGACGCCGTGCTTTGCAAGAAGCTGTTGAGTTCTATACGGGTATAAAACGTGAACAAATCTCGAGAAGGACTTGCAAACATTTGGAATTTTCCATCGACATGTATTGAGAACAATCTTTGGCGGTGTATGTGACAACAATGAATCACAAAATTATGGCGAACACAGTATCCTGAAAGTCACAAAAGTTGGAAGAGTACAGTGGGCAGGACATGTTTGCTGCACATTCTGTTGCTATAATACGCAGAAGCGCACAACGAATTAAATTATTAATCCATCTAATAATCTAATGGGTTGTTGGACCAGCGTCAATAATTTAATATATAAGATCAACAAATTAGGTTTCGTTCTCGGGCGTTGGTAACCCATCACGACAAAAGACATCGCAGTATTTGTTCAAGTCACCCATCGATTTGGAGAAATATTGTAGACGTCTGATCTACATTTTTATCTATATAAGGAGTGTATCGAAAATAAGCTATCCACAAACTTTCTTTCAAATTATGTTGAAAACCGATATTTTATTCATACAAAAAATTGATCCTTTATTGTACGAGGTTAAACTTGAACATAATGAAGACCGGATGAAATTTAAGTTATTCCTTCACGAATTTTCGAACTTTGGATCGAATGCTCTTCATCAAGTTCCGGACAAGTGTTGCATCGAATTTTTTGGACGCTTGAGCCCAAATTTTTTTGAACTCCTGCATGTTCCCAGCTGCCTTACCAGTCTTCTTGAAGACCCTCTTCAAGATTGCCCAGTAACGTTCGATGGGTCGAAGCTGAGGGCAATTTGGTGGATTGATATTTTTCTCAACGAAATCTATACCCTTTTCCGCAAGCCAATTGAGAGTGGTTTTGGCATAGTGAGCCGACGCTAAATCCGGCCAAAACAGTGGAGGTGTACTATGCTTCTTATATAAAGGCAACAATCTCTTCTGGAGACACTCAGATCGATAGATTTCCGCATTTATAGTTCCGGTAGTGTAAGAAATGGTTGACTTCAAACCACAGGAACATATTGCTTGCCATACCAGTACCTTTCGACCGAATGTCTCCACTTGAATCGACCTGTCCGCATCGCTCACATCCTCCCCAACGACGGCAGTAAAGTATTGTGGACCTGGAAGGGTTTTTGAGTCCTCCTTTACATAGGTCTCATCGTCCATCAAAACGCATGCATCCGGACGCTGCAAAAGACGCGAATACAATTTCCGGGCCCTTGTTGCTGCTCGCTTCTTCTGTTCTGCACTTTGTTTCGAGATTTTCTGCTTCTTGTAAGTCTTCAGGTGGTTTCGCCTCTTGATACGCTGGATCATTCCGACACTCGTTCCTGCTTTTTTGGCCAAATCACGTATTGACATTGATTTGTTCTTCATGATTAGAGATACCACTTTCTGCTCCAGTTTCGGGTTGGAAGAACTGGGTTTTCTGCCTCTTCCTGGTAGCTCATCCAAAGAATAGTGTTCCCCAAACTTATTAATGATGGTTTTAACACTCGCATGATGAATTCCAAACCGCTTCGCCAATTTTCGCATAGTAATACCCTTCTCACTTAGCCATGTGTCCAGAACCTTAATTTTCACTTCCTTTTCAATACGCGACATTTTGAAAACGCAGAATTTGAACCGCACAAACAAGTAAACAAAAGAAAGCTGACAGTCAAACGCACAGCATGCAGTGTTCAGAGCATAAAAAACCATCACAAAAACATGCGTACAACGCAAATGTATGTGGATAGCTTATATTCGATACACTCCTTAAACGGAGTGTCGCAACAAATACAAGCTAATTGTGTCCCATACGAACAGGCCAAGACCTGGGTGTCCTCTGCTATACACAGAAGTTGACTCCAAATCACACGGTCCATGGCTGCAGTTTTGACACGAACGTTTCCCATATGAACAGGCCAAGACCTGGGTGTCCTCTGCTATACACAGAAGTTGACTCCAAATCACACGGTCCATGGCTGCAGTTCGGAGCCTCACTGACTGCGAAGGGTTCGCAGATCGCTTGCCATTTGACCGATCAGCCTTGTCCGTTGGGTGAGACTCTTCTTCGTGCAGAAGTTGTTTTGTTCTTCGGAACCATTTTCAACGAGCTGTCGTCCGATATCCTTGCTATGTGGCCAGGCCTTTGTAGTCGACCGAATTTATGCGGCGTGAACGATTAGAGGTTCTCCCAATGCGTGGTTCATTTGACTTCTCCACAGTCCGTTTTCTAGCTGAACTCTACCATAGATTGCTATACAACATCGTCCGTTCAAATAGGGGTCTTTGGCACGTTGGTTTTCCATGGGCAAAGTACACGTTTCTTGAGGACTACCGGTCGAATCGAAGATGGTCAACTTTGTAGTGCGGCCAGCTCTGTTCGATCGTAGCGTCGTACGGAGTTAAAATTAAATAGCCATGGTTTCCAGCCATAATCCATCTCTGCTGGTGTCGTTGTCGGCGGTCATCAATGAGCAGGTTAATATTGTCTTGTCGTGAAACTCTTCCATTCATGTGTTTTGTTGCATTAATGACAATTTCAATCCTTCAGATTTTAGTATGATGTAAGTTTCCGGCGTTGTCTCAACATTACGCGTTACTATATCGATGTCGTCGGTGAAGCCAAAAAGTTAGACGGTCTTTCTGAAAATTGTACCACTCGTGTCCACAGCCACTCTTCGAATCATACCTTCCAAATCAATGTTAACCCTTAAAGGTGCAGAACGGACTTTTTATTTTGAAAACGCTATATCTCAATGATGGTAGTCCTAAACTTTGAATACATTTACTCCCCTCCAACCCCCCCCCCCCCCACCTTCTTTTCGTGGCTGAAACTAGGTGTTTCCATAAACAATTTTATGATTTTTAGTTAGTTTTTAACACAAATGGTAAATGAAAAGTATACAAATGGGTATATACATATGTTTCGGGATGTTCTAGGTCATCCAAACTATCCTGGAATGTTGATCATGTATTATGTCGCTATGGCATCTGAGCATAGAACCTACATAATGAAACATGTCCAACAATGTTCAAGAAGAGTGTTATACTTATCTGTCATTCATCTCCATGCATATCAGTCGTTCAAGTCTCTCCAAATTGTCCTGAAGTTCAGGTCAAATGATCTACCAGATCAACCATGACTGGGCGACTGTTATTAGCAACGCAGCATATTCAAGCAGACTCAAAAAAGCTAAACAAAGGGATTATAATATATTTCCCTCCATATAAGATGTTCAAGGTTCTCCAAACTGTGCTGGAGTTTAGATAGTTCGTTGGCATTAGTTCAACCAAGACTAATGTAATGCCCCTTACATTGTATAATGTCTTCGCTGATTTATATTACCAGTGCGCACCGTTTTCGATCCATTTCCATTTATATTTGTTGTTCTAGGTCCTCCAGGTCGTTGTGGGGTTCAAGTGATAAAATCTATTGAATCAACCACAGCCATAATATAGGTTTTAAGGCAGAAACAGACTCACGGAGGCTGTGTGCATAAAAATCAGTAACCAGAGCATCTTTTACACCGTTTACTGATCGCCAGATTGTCTTGAGATCGCTTGAAGTTGACGATTTGATATTAAGATTCGCCAATCCGACAGCACTCTATTTCATGTTCTTTCGTATGACTTTGACAGCTGAATTTATGACATTTCCAACAGTCAACACGAAAAGAAGGGGAGATAGGTTGGAGGAGAGTACATGCTTCCAAAATTTAGGACTGCCATTCCCCTTGATTTTAGTGAAAGTTTCAGCTGGAAAGGTTAAGGCATCATTGAGATATAGCATTTTCAAACTAAAAAGTCCGTCCTGCACCTTTAAGGATTAAATAGAAAACTAGAAAACTCAGCACCTTGCCGTAGCCTTATAGATTCGAGGAGAAATTTTATACGGATTGACCAATCGAGTCAGTTTATCTGAAAATACATATTCGTGCTACGTTTTCAGGCATATCCCGTCTCATATATTGTATATGGTCCATTTAAGTAGTTTTTTTTTGGAGTTTCCTCCAAATTGCTGCAATGCGTAAGATTAAATAGAAAATTTCACGCAAGGTCATTTCCATCTTTAGTAAATTGCCTTCAAAGGTTTGCTAAACTGTTACTGTCGAATTATTCCTATGAGCCTAACCCCTCACAGTTCATGCTTATCCGTTAACTGCTCCATTATAACGCCCTGGGTGATTCTCATCACATTACAACCTAATTCAAAATCAAATCACCACTCAGTGGGACCATTTTAGAAAACTGCTTCCCATATTAACGAAATTACATATTCCCATGCTAGTGAGAGTCGAATTGAATGTGCTGGCCAACATGCAAAGTAGTAAAAAAAAAGAAATCAAAGCAAAAAACGATTTACATTTGTATCGAATAAATTTGCGCCTTCACGGATTCGGTGTACCCCCAAGAGTACCATTAATCTTTTCGGTTTGCTCCAAACGTTAGCTTGTTTTTTCGCTTACTCACTCTGGTTGGTATTTTCGTTCGAATATACATTTATAAAAAAAAAGGAAACATTTGTTCGTTGGTTTACTTATCCAGCGATTTTTTCTTCATCGGAGAAAAAAAACTAAGCAGGCGAGCCCCCTCTCGAACACGTCCGACATCCTCACGATAAATATTCCTGTTCGCTCTCTTCCCAATCGCCCTTACTTCTGTGAACCATTTTTCAAAATACACACTTTATCAACATTATCACGGCGACGACCGCCGGGGAAGATCCTCTTGGAAAGAAATATATTCACTTCCAGCTCCGCGCGGGATCTGGGAAAATTTACGTTCTTTCGAACCCGAACCCGAAACCGTCCCGACCGAGGTGGTTGTCGCAATTTGCCGCCGTCGTCTTGTGACTTGTCGTGTCTCTTCAGGGATCTGGCTGACTGATTGGACGGATCCGATTCGGTTGATACTGCAGTGTGCGACCATTACTGTCGACAAGAAAGAACTTCTTAGAATATCTCATTAGAAAGAAAGGCTATTTAGAGTGCCTGGGGGAGGCTTTTGAAGTGGGTACACGCTAATGATTGGTGACTGGTGGTTCAGTCTCGTGGGGTGATCGATGAGATAAGGGTGTATTTTTCGTGGGAAGCTAAGGGTGAGCAGAGAATTATTACGGCGAACGTAAATACATCAATTTCAGTTAAAAACGAGTCTCGTGAATATTTCAGTTCGAAAATTTCCACATGACAACCTCCAACTTCCCCCGACAGAAATTACCAAGGCGTCACGCTTGGCTTTCCATCTCGAAAGCATAAACAACTATAATGATACCTGCAGCGCATCCGAATCGATTGCAGAGCAAACATATTGTTAGTACAACACCGGCGAAAACTTTTTCCGACAACTTAAACTTTTCCCGGCAGCCGACAAGTCATCTTACCTTTTTCGTACTGCCAATCCTACCTGATGCAGTTCTCGAAGAAAGTCAGAACTTTTCTCATCTTTCATTGCAAGTTCCACTCCGGACTCAGCACTCTGTCACCAACTCGCTACTAGCCAGCCATTGCTTTCCGATTTACTTTAGATTCTCTATTGTCATGCCGTGCCAAGCCATGATGCGACTTCACTGCAGCAGCAGAAACTCAAAAGTTTGCGTTTTGGCTTCTCGTCTCTAATTACTTTTGCCACTGGTAGAGCGGGCTCTGTCTTCGTCGTTTCGCGATCGTGGTCTTATTGAATTTTTGATTCAATTTCCACCGGGCAACTTAAAGAGTGCTTCGTCAATCCCAACTGATTAGAACCGAAATGCCAGACTTGCGGTTGTCTCGCTTGACGATTCGATGCGGAAAAACCACATGGATTTTTACGTCCATATGCGACGATATAACCGCATTAGGGCATCAACTTCCTCACCCCGCCCTTGACGATTGATTTTCGACAGCACCTGGATGGTATTGAGTGTGCAGAAGAGCATAACCTCAATCGTGATTAAAGCCCGGGTCAAACGTCAAATGCATGTCACATCAAACCGAACAAAAGAGCCAATTTGTCAGGTTGGCCGACGGATATGCATGTTCTAAATTTCCCACATTCGTCTAACTGAACAACACAAGTGGATCAACCCCCGACTTCGTCCGTCCCACCCATCGTTAGGAGAGTTGTACAGAGGGTGATGATTAGGGATACAATACTGAAGCTAATTGCCCGGGAGATGTCCCCGTGACTGTGGGACGAGGTGTGGGAAGATCGCTTTCGGGCCAATCCACGGCGGAGGGGCGGGTGTGAAAAAACAATAAAACAAACGCCAAATACCATGAATAATTGGAAATGGTTTTAATTAAATTTATATACAGTGTAGTGGAGATGAGCGATTCTTTGCCAAAGCACAAAACCTCCACGCGCGCCAGAACGTTTACCATCAAATCGTCCCCCGTTGGAGCGGGATGGAAGCGATTTTAATGTGGCTGATGATGATTATGAGTGAGGTTGTTAAACAGATAATGGTAATTATCAATTCACGGGAATCCTCCCGGAGCTGCTTCTGCTTCCGCTGAACGCGTTCAATTGGTGCGATAATAAAATGCAAGCATGAAAAAGAGACTGAGTTAAGCGCGTTTTCAAAAAAAAAAAAAAAACTGAAGTGATACACCATTTCATCAGGGAACAATATTGAGTTTTATCGGGTTGTATCACCTGCGAAAGGATGGTGATATTGCCGTGATTGTGCGAAATTATTATACTTTCCACGAATAATGGCAATCATTTGATGAGGTTTCAAGTCTATACAGAAAAATGACAATTTATGAAAGCATATTGATGCATCGCGGAATTGGGAGGAAGGAGAGTTGCAAAGAAATTTGAGTTAATGACAAGTCTGATGGATACCAACTCCTAAGGTTTAGATATAAGTTGTAACATAGTGTTAAACTTCGAGAGCAAAAGACTTATCTTTCACTATACGAGTAGTTATGAAATAGCTATAGACTGTTTCGAAAAATATAGATACACTTTCTTTCTCAAATAAAACAAGGCCGCTAGTTTAAATCTGCGAAGCTCTAGGAGCATTTTCGAGGATTAACCGATTTTATGGATGTTATGGATCTTTCGGGACCGACCAATTACCTTTTAACGGGTGATCACCATATAACAGGAATTACTTCAAAGCTTTTCGCTCACTATGTTTAAGAACATGGATTCGATGAGCCAGCGGGAAGCGACCAGCAGATTCAATTGTTCGAAGTCGTACATCGGTAAGGTTCTCTACAAAAGGAGGGATCTTGCCGCTGGAAGATCCGGCAATACGGTGAAACGTCTTTCGTTCTGGACGACGAAAGCTACATTGCCCTGTCCAAGTCTCAGATACTTGGAAACAATTGTTTCTACACCAAGCACAAATCTACAACTCCTCCGAAGGTTAAGGAAGGTCTGTATCCGCAATAATCCGAACACCTCAAAACATGAATAGAACATAAATTTCGCATTATATTTCCGTCGTAGTTGTTTATTTCAGATTCATGGGATGTGTTTGAACAATTCAAGAAAACAAAACATAGTTATTCGGTATTTGCATAAAATTTTCGAACTTTGCGCTTAACTCCGTCCATTAGGGTTTGTACAGACTCTTTAGAAATCGTAGAAGCCGCCTTTATCCAAATTTGCTGAAAGTGTTTGATGTCTTTGATTCCTTGCTTCTTTCCAGAAAGCTTCCCCTTCATCAGAGCCCAATATCTCTCGATTGGTCGTAGCTCTGGGCAATTTGGCGTGTTTGAGGTTTTTGGTACAATGTTCACTTGATTTGCTTGGCACCACTCCATCACAGTTTTAGCATAGTGGCATGATGCCAAATCAGGCCAGAACCAAGGTTTTTCTTTGGACTTTTGATGAAGGGTAGCAATCGCTTCTGCAGACACTCTTTCTAATAGATCTCCTTATTGATTGTGCCTGTAGTGACGAAAGATATACTCTTTTTGCCACACGTGCAAATTGCTTGCCACACAAGGTAGTTTTTGGGAAATTTCGATGCCTTCTTCGTTCTGAAATGCTCAGCTGTAGCATTTCTGGCCATAGCAGAATAAAAAGCCAGTCCTAGAAGCTGCTTGAAATCCTCCAGGACATAAGTTTCATCGTCCATAACAACGCATGAAAACTTCGTCAAATATTCGCAGTACAAACGTCGAGCCCGTGATTTTGCTGCCATGTTCTGTTTGTCGTTGCGATTTGGAACTGTTTTTACTTTATACGACTTAAGTCTCAAACGTTGTTTAGGACAAAACAAGGCGACATCCCTTTTTTACGAGCCACCGTTCTAATGGAGAGATTTTAGTATAGCATGCACTATGTTTTTAATCAATCATACCTTAGCAAAATCTAGAAAAAGAGAATGCTACTCTCCAGGAAATACTCTCATATTTTAAAAAGTTTATATTGTTCACCTCTTTTCATGAACATCCCTAATTGATTAGATTTGAACGACCTTTCTGGTGCCCTTTCCCCCTGCGTTGCGTGGTTTCACAAACTTTGCGTTGCTAGGAGTATCACAAAGAGTAGGCATTGATCGTAAAAATCAGTCTTGTGAAAATTGTACTGGTGAAAGCGCGTAAAAAGATGAGCTCCGGATATTGGAAGGTTTCCAACATGGACGATGATTGGCGAAATCACGACAATGGCGCAGAAGGTGGGGAACCCGACGCTGTTATGTAAGTTGCATTAAATTATTTCTTAATGTGAAATGTCCATGAATTTAAAGAACTTTGTCGGTTGCTGTGCACCACCACAGGCCCTGAACCCTTTCTGTCGCTAGTTCCGCTCGGCTCGCCCATCCTTTTCATCTGTATTAAAAGCGAGAACCGTAGGAGTTCTATAGATCCAGTTACGCCTCTCAAATCTGGCTTGAGCGTGAACGTGCCGAACTTCTCAACCATCTTAGATTGAGTCGTACCGCTCGACTCTACGCTATGTACCCTGGTGTTTAAAAGTTTCTACCCTTTGTTCCGAGTTAGTCGAAGGTTTCGAATGCCCTCCAGAATCAGTTTTTTTTTTACGAATGTACGACATTTATGTTCATTCAAAAGTTTTCTTAATGTAAGTTGAAGATTTTTGGTTGAGTTTGGCACGATTTAAGCAACTTATTATTATTATACTTATATCATGCTAAAAAAAATGATCTTAATAATTATTGATGGTTTATTACTATCTTATCTTTCTGTGGACTGATAATCCCCAGTAAACTTGTTGCCAAGAATAGACTGGATTGGTGACTGAGCTCTGAATGGTACAGCTCTGAGTTGCTGCTCAACAGTTTCACATTAAGAAATAATGAGCTCTTAGTGGCTCTGTACAGCTCCGTGTAGCTGTTTGATGGTGAAATTAAGCACTCGAGTTAACAAGAGATTCTAAGTGATCTGAGGAAATTGGAGAACTTAACGCTGCGGCCTGATAACTCACAGTGTTAGTTTCCCTAAGCAGTTAACATGACAAATTTATAAGCTCTGGGTAGCTCTACATAGCTCTGAACTGGTGTTTGGGACTGAGCTTTGAGTGGCTTTGTACAGCTCTGAGTTGCTATTCAACAGTTTTATACTAGAAGTGACAACGAACCCTGAATGACTCTTTACAGCTCTGAGTGGCTGTTCAATAGAAGTATCATGGACTTGTGTTTACAAGAAACTCCGAGTGGTCGCAGGAGCTTAACAAAAACTTTACTCTGTGGGCTGATAACTCACAATGTCTAAGTTTCTTTGTGCGGTTTGTAGTTAGCTTTACACAGCTCTTGTGATAATTGCTGCTCAACAGTTTTACATAACGAGAGCATGAGCTCTGAGTAGCTTTGTACAACTATGAGTTGCTGTTCAACAGTTTCACATTAAGAAATAATGAGCTCTGAGTGGCTGATCGATAATGATATCAAGCACTTGTGTTTTTAAGATACTTTGAGCAGTATTGGAAGCTTCGAGAAGCTTGACGCTGTGGGCTGATAACCCACATTGTTTAGTTTCTCTGAGCAGTTCACATGAAGCATTTATAACCTCTAGGTAGCTCTACACAGCTCTGAGTTGCTGTTCAATAATTTTACACTAGAAGCGACAATGAGCATTGTCGCTCTGAGTGGCTGTTTGATAGTGTTATCATGGACTTGTGTGGTCTCAAGAGCTTAAAAAAACTTTACACTGTTAGCTGATAACTAACTATGTTTAAGTTTCTATGTGCGGTTTGTAGTTAGCTTTACACTCTGAGTTGCTGTTCAAAAGTTTTACATTACGAGATCATGAGCTCCGCGTGGCTTTATACAGCTCTGAGTTGCTGTTCAACAGTTTCACATTAAGAAATAATGAGCTCTGAGGAGCTATGTACAGCTCTGAGTGGCTGTTTGCTAGTGTTATCAAGCACTTGCGTTTTGAAGAGACTTTGAGCAGTCTTGAGAGCTTCGAGAAACTTGACGCTGTGGGCTGATAATTCACATTGATTACTTCTCTGAGTAGTTTACATGAAGCATTTCTAAGCTCTGGGTAGCTCTACACAGCTCTGAGTTGCTGTTTGTGACTAAGCTCTGAATGGATTTGTACAGCTCTGAGTTGCTTTTCAAGAATTTTATACTAAGCGATAATGAGGTCTGAGTAGCTCTGTACAGCTCTGAGTGGCTGTTCAATAATGATATCAAGTACTTGTGTCTACAGAGACTCTAAGCGGTCTTAGGAGGTAGGAGCAAATCGACTTTGGGCTGATAACTGACACTGTTTTGGTTTCTCTGAGCGGTTTACAGATCAAGAGATCTGGAAGGCTCTGTACAGCATTGATTTGCTCTTAGTAATGTAATTCTTTCTACATAATAGTGATATTAAGCTGTCAGCTGGTCAATCGCGTTCGTAGTGTGCCGTCAATCACGGTAATTAAATTCAACAATTTGAATTTCACAGTTCTAAGTTGCTGTTCATGAGTTTTACATTAAGATATTGTGAGCTCAGGGTGGTTCCGAACAGCTCTGAGTTGCAATTGCGTTCACAAGAGACTCTGAGTGCTTTTAAGAGCTTGGAATAACCGAACACTGTGTGCTGATAACGAACAATGTTTAGTTTCACTGAGCGGTTCATAGTAAGTTGAAGCGAAAAAACCCTCCGATATCCCTCTCTAGCCGACAACTTCCCGAAGGGCCGTGGAAAATCCTTCAAATTGATTTTTTGTCCTTGGCTGATTGTGGATCTTACGATCTTAGTCGTAGTTGCCACATACTCCCGATTCCTGTCAATATCAGAAATTAGACAAATGGACGCTAAGAGTACGAATCAGGCTTTCATTTTTTTTTTCCACGTGGAGGCTTCCCTTGATCTTTCAGAGCGATAACGGTTTCCAAGAAAGTGAGTTTACGGAATGTTGAGAAAGTAAAAGAGTCAAAATCCGGAAATCCATACCCTTAAGTCCTCAATCAACTGATGCAGTCAAGCGCCAAAATCAAGGAATCATCAAGGCTATAGCAAGTGGTAGAATAAACAGCGTTCCTTGGAAGCCAGCCCTCGAGCAATATGGTCATGTACACAACACAGTGGAGACACACTCCAGGCTGGGCATTACCCTATTTGCATTACTTGTCGGGTGGAAGTACCGTGGCACTTTCCCGGCTTTCTGGAACTCCAAATGTGACTCACGGATAGCCAAAAAAGACGTCAGGGGCGAGGATGCTTTCACCAAGCTCATAAGCAAATAATACGCAAATACGCGGAGCGGAGCAAAAGATTCTTATATAAAAGTAGGAGATAAGGTACTACCTGGTACAAACAACCCCCAAAAACCAAAAAAAATATAAATAGCAGGCGGACCACGCCACCCGCCACCAAACATAAAAATAAAAAAATTATATTTAAAAGGGCACAAAGAAAGAAGAAAAAAACAAGAAAGAACAAGCCCCCCCCCCGCCCGCCGAGGAAGGGGAACCCAACAAACCAAAAAAAAACAGAGAGAGAGGGAAGGGTAGGTTTTTGTCAATATACACAACAAACCAAAAAAAAAAAAAAAAAAAAAAAAAAAGAAAGAACAAAAAAAAAAAAGAAAGTTACCCACAAAAATTTGAACAAAAATAAATGTGAGGGAGCCAACAAAATTTTTAAAAAAAAAATATTCTTTTTCTTTTTCAAGTTCAGTTAATACAGAATACAGGAAAAATATTCAGCTAAACTTCCTTTTTACCGAATGCGAATTGGTGGGTCTTTCGTTTAACACCAGCCAGAAGATTTTGTACAGTCTCCTTGTCCACTTTATTCGCCGCATAACGCCAGTTTGCCTTTAACTGTTTCTCGTCCACAACAGCTTTTTGGACCTTCTTAAGGTTCCGCTTGACGATGGCCCAATATTGTTCGATTGGGCGGAGCTCTGGCGTGTTGGGAGGGTTCTTGTCCTTGGGCAGCACTTGAACGTTTTTGGCAGCATACCACTCCATGGAGTTTTTTCCGTAATGGCAAGATGCCAAATCCGAACAAAATAGAACGGAACAATTGTGTCGCTTCAGGAAAGGCAGTAGACGTTTTTGTAGGCACTTGCTCAGCTAAATTTCCTGGTTGACGGTTCCGGTCTCAATGTAAACGTTACTCTTCAAGCCACAGGTACAGATGGCCTGCCACACCAGATATTTCTTCGCGAACTTTGACAGTTTAATGTGCTTGAAAAAATCTGCCACCTTTTCCCGTCCGGTTGCCGTATAAAATTCCTGTCCAGGAAGCTGTTTAAAGTCTGCCTTGACGTAAGTTTCATCGTCCTGTTTCACGCAATCAAACTTCGTCAGCATCGTCGTGTACAACTTTCGCGATCGTGCTTTGGCCGACGTGTTTTGTTTATCGTCGCAATTTGGAGTCACAATTTTCTTGTAAGTCGACAGTCCAGCTCGTTTTTTAGCTCTATCCACGGTTGAAGGCGCCACTCCCAGCTTCTTTGCGACATCTCGGACAGAGAAGTTGGGGTTCCGCTCAAAACAGCGGACAACTCCTTTTGTCGTCGCTGTGACCGCCGGCTTTCGATTTCCCCCCGATCCAGCTTTCCTGGCTGTCGACAAACGTTCACCGAACACTTTTAATACGTTGGTAAAGTTGATTTAGCCACATTCAACAATTTCGCCAACTTGGCGTGAGAGTAGTTTGGATTTTCGCCATGCACGTGCAAAATTTTGATGCGTTACTTCTCTTCCTTCGACGAAATTTTGATAACTGAAGTGCTAATCTCAAAATCAAAATAGAGACATGATGCTACACGCACACATATTTAAAATGAGGGGTATGCAAAAATTATTAATACACGATGAAAGGAAATGCGTCAAGTTTAAGTCGACCAAATTTTGATCGAAACACCCTTTAGTTCCATTTTTATCAAACGTGACGAAACGATACCCAGCCATAAATCAATGCACTCCCGTGATATATTATTATTCTCTTGTTTCTTCTTTCGTTTGACAGTTTCGTACTCTTTAATCAATCATACCTTAGCAAAATCTTGGAAAAGAGAATGCTACTCTCTAGGAAATACTAACATATTTTAAGAAGTTTATATTGTTCACCTCTTTTCATGAACATCCCTTATTGATTAGATTTGAACGACCTTTCTGGTGTCCTCTCCCCCTGCGTTGCGTGGTTTCACAAACTTTGCGTTGCTAGGAGTATCACAAAGAGTAGGCATTGATCGTAAAAATCAGTCTTGTGAAAATTGTACTGGTGAAAGCGCGTGAAAAGATGAGCTCCGGATATCGGAAGGTTTCCAACATGGATTCGGCCGGTGACGATAATTGGCGAAATCACGACAATGACGTAGTTTTTTTAATCGTTCATTTAAAAGAAAAACTTGAACACCGCTCATTTTGTAAGTGTATGCGTACGGAATATTGACTCTATTTTGTTTTTGCCATTTTCTATTCAGTTGTCAAAATGGCGTCAAAGCTAGAAGAGCAGCGTTTCAAAATTTTGAACGCGCGTAAGTAAAATCCACGCCGACTTGGCAAAATCACTTAATATTGCCAAATCAACCGTGACGAATGGTATAAAAGATTTCGGACAACGTCAAACGACTTCCAGAAAGCCGGGATCAGGAGAAAACCGTAACCAGGATGCCGCAGCGACCGGAAGAATAGTGGCCAGCATTTTAAAACGCTATATCAACCTTTCCTTCAGAGAAATCGGAAACAAATTGGTAAAGTCCCACACTCAGTTGGGAACTCAGTTCGCATTTAAAAAATCGGAAGCCTAATCAAATAATTTTCCTGTGTTTTGTAGACGATGAACTAAATCAAGTTTAACCTTTTTTGACCGTTCCACCCTTTAAGCTGCACCATACAGCGGACCACGGAACATATGTGATTGTGCATTAAGCTAAGTTTGAAGACTAAGGTCAACCCATAATATAAAATAAATCAGACTAAACTGTACTTCTTTGTTTGTTTTCTTTGTTGTTTTTTATCCTGAGCCATTCTTTCCATTCCCGCTATTTGGTGGCCACCCGTTAGGTCCGTGTCTATTTTACAACACATATTTGAAATGATTATTTAAGGGGTTTAGTTTAGTGAAATAACACAGATTCGAGGGGTTTAGTAAACCTCAGTAGAGCTCTGGGTTCAGTTTCGAAGGATTGACCGCTAGTACAAGTGAGTGGAAACTTGGGACGTGGAACTGCCGATCTCTGAATTTGGAACTGCCGATCTCGTGCTTTTTGTCGAATTGAAAAATCGCAAGTTCGACATCGTAGCGCTGCAGGAGGTGTGCTGGAAAGGATCCACGATGCTTACGATTCGGGATGGTCATACCATCTACCAGAGCTGCGGCAATACACATCAGCATCATTAACGCGCATAGCACTCAGCTCGAAAGTAATGATGATGACAAAGAAGAATTCTACGTTTACAAATGTAGAAGGAAATGTTCGCTTATCACCATGAGGCCCCAAGAGTGGACAGTATTTTTTGCTAGAATAAAAGATATGAAGAGAAAGTGCTGATAGTTCCGTCAGTGTACCCCAAGTAACACCAGAAACATCTTCTTTGACAAGAATATAAGAAGTTTGTTGTAAAAAAGTCGTGAGGATGAAATACCAAACATGTCTGGTCTTGAAAAAGTTTTCAGGATGTTTGTCATCTTACCACTACGAACTATGTTTACTCACTTTTGAGTATCCATACTTTTGACTGATTTGAGTCAAACATACTTCATTTTGGATTGTTTGGAAATAGCGTGTATGCTAGATGTTTGTAAATATGTTGATAGGTTGCATTCAAGATGAATTTTAAACATGTTTTTAACATCCTCATGCAATAGTGAAATCATTCCGAATAGATTGTGAATCCAATACAGTGACGGCTGAAAATATGTTTATTTGAAATACTGGGATAAAAAAAAAACACTACCTAAATGTAAGATTGTGATGCCACTCACTGATTCAAATAGAAGCCAAATTGGGCATAGGGGTTTATTCAAATGTAGCATAAAGCAACAGTTTGGGAGAATGTTTAGTATTTTTTATAAATTATTACGTTTAATATGTGGGGGAGTGTTTTGAAATGTAGCAACGCACAACATAATAGAAAAATTGTATTTGTATTTTCATTCATATTGACATTTCTCGGTTCAATTTTACAACAAAAAACGCAGAAAATAAAAAACGAAGATTTGAAAATCAAATGTGTTACTAATGTTTTTACCCGTACTGTAGACTTGTACTGTAGGACTGTAGACTTGGTAAATCGCCATGTTGGTTTTTGTGAATTTCATAAAGAAATCTCACTAAAATTCAATAATTTATTCGGGGTACCTTCTACGTTTTTTAATCCAATCGATGGCGCATGAAATTCGGGAAGGTAAAACGGAAAGTTGCTCTGCTAACCTTGAGCCGCATATACAATTTTGATGCATCTTCCATGCGTAAAGCAGTTTTTATTTCTCATTTGAAAAAGTAATAAACAATCATCTTTAACGCGTAAAATACCATTAGCTACGATATCGTTTCGCCATTAAAAAATCTTGTTTATATTTTTTTACTTTGTTCATACCGTGCTTGCTTCGACAAAACATATCATTATGTTATAAACATGATGTTGGAAGCATCCATAGAACATAATATTTGTCTTATGGATGTTCTACAAAACATCTGGTATGACCTAAAAGATGTTAAAAAATGCCACATTTATTGCGCTTTTTCGGTTATATGCGTGTATGAAATTAAGTTATTGACGTTAGAAAAAAAACATAAGCTTGGTCTAAAACGTGTATTATTAACATGAATATGACAAGTGGTGTTACTTGGGAGGGGGGGAATTAAAAAAAAAAAAAAAAAAAGAATTGGGAGAAGACAACACCACCAACACCGAAAACAAACAAAACAATAATAATAATAGTAAAAAAAAAAATAATTTTTTTTTTTCTGTACTTTTATTAAAATTTAAAAATTACAACATTAAAAGGTATATATTTCCAGCTTGAACCCAATTCCCAACCCATCCTCTGACTCTCCTTAAAAACAAGTTAAGAAAAAAAAAAAAAAAAAAAAAAAGCCCCCCCAAAAATTAACCAAAAAAAAAGGAGAAGGTAAACCAATTGGGCAGGGGACAAAAAAGAGAGAGGGGCTGAGGGACTTCAAAACCCCCAAAAAACCCTCCCCGAGATGATACAGGGCTTGAAAAAGCGAAAGGTCGGCCCCAAACATACAGGTTGCATCGTAAAGGACGAAGAAACACACGTGAAGGCTGACTTTTCACACGTCCTTGGTAATTAACTACACTACGAAGGACAGAGGAAGCCTAGAGTCTAAGATTAAACAGAGGATAGAAAAATAGGCGAAATAGATCTCGTTTGGCAAGCCATCTGTACGTGCGGTAAAATCAGCCAACCATTAATCTCAACCGGGAATATTAACAGTGAAATCTATTGTCCCTTCTAAAGAAGCATTCTCAAAACACCCTGTTTTGACTCGATTTGGCATCTTGCCACTACTCAACAGTGACGAAGAAATGGTACGAGGAAAATAATGTCATTGTGATACCTCGTGACATTAATCCTTCAAACTGTCCAGAGCTCCGACTGATCGAGAAATTTTGGGCAACAATGAAGGCTGATTGTCGGAAAATAGAAGGAGAGTCAAAATCGGTTCAAAACTTCAATCAGAAGTGGACAAAAGCTTACAAACCCAGAGAAGAGAAGCTTGTCCAAACGTTGATGGCAGGAGTCAAGTCAAAGGTCCGAAAGCTTGAGCGGGACCTACCTCGAGGCCGTCAGGTGTTTTCACCCGGAAGTAGGCTACGCTAGCATAGGCAGACTTATTAGCGTCGTCGAACACGGAGACTTCCAACGCCGAGTAGGACTCATATCTGGTACAGGAGAAATAAAACCGTGGAGTGCGAACCGAATTTAGCGGAGTACGTAGTGCTGCTACTGAAATTCAGTCACTACAGTTCATTAAAAAAAATTCTTCTCGAGATCCCTCGAAAATGAGACAGACGAATAACAGTGAAAAATCACAAGATGAGTTATGTCCTGACCGTCCTGACAACGCCGAGAATATGGAGGCGTGTGGCTCTTGCAATTCCTGGTTCCACTTTAGCTGCGTGGAGGCGTGAAGCGTTTCGAACCAACCAAAACGACGCTTAAAGTACCATCCAACAGAGAAAAATTATATGATTATATTGGAAAACAAACAACATCAAAAAATTCTCTCAAAAAAAATATTCAAACAAGCTGCGTCCAACAAACCAACCCCAAACACCACCGCTCTCTTACACCACACCCCCCCCCCCCACAAACCCCACAACTACACAAAAAGAAAAAATATTTTTATATTAAATTTATAATTTAAACCCCCTTTTGTTGTTGGAACTTTTCTTTATTTATTTTCCTTTCTTCCTCCCATTTCCAAGTTTTTCCCCCACTGCTCCCCCCGCAATTTTTTATATTTAGAAAAACACACATTTCCCCCGGGAGGTTTTGGACTAAAGTCTGTATCCACATTAATCCGGACACCTTCAAATCATTGTAACTTTTGTAATATTGCACGTAGGAATGAAAAATTTCACTGTGGTATAGCTGAGAGTCTATGATGAAAAAGACTATGATTGATGTTTACATTTCATGTTTAGTATTCAAGATGGCGACGAAAGAAAAACAAGTGCGCGAGCGAATTTTGTACAGGCGTACGGCAAATCCTAACTAGTTAATACGGGACCTTGCAAAAACATTGGATTTGCTTAAATCCACTGTTCACGATGTGCTCAAATCATTTTCGGAACGTTTGACGTGACAAAAACATTGGAAGCGCTGATCCTGTCATGGACCGAAAGGTGAAAAGGATATTAACGAAAAACACAAATCTCTCCATTCGAACGGTGGCTCGTAAAATAGGGATGTCGCCTGGTTTTGTCCAAAAATCAAAACAACGTTTGGGATTTAAGTCGTATAAAGAAAAAAAACAGTTCCAAATCGCAACGACAAACAGAACTTGGCAGCAAAATCACGGACTCGACGTTTGTACTGCGAATATTTGACGAAGTTTTCATGTTATGGACGATGAAACTTATGTCCTGGAGGATTTCAAGCAGCTTCTAGGACTGGCTTTTTATTCTGCTATGGCCAGAAATGCTACAGCTGAGCATATCAGAACGAAGAAGGCATCGAAATTTCCCAAAAAATACCTTGTGTGGCAAGTGGCAAAAAGAGTAAATCTTTCGTCACTACAGGCACACTCAACAAGCAGATCTATCAGAAAGAGTGTCTGCAGAAGCGATTGCTACCCTTCATCAAAAGTCACAAAGAAAAACCTTTGTTCTGGCCCGATTTGGCATCATGCCACTATGCTAAAACTGTGCTGGAGTGGTACCAAGCAAATCAAGTGAACATTGTACCAAAAACCTCAAACCCACCAAATTGCCCAGAGCTACGACCAATCGAGAGATATTGGGCTCTGATAAAGCGGAAGCTTTCTGAAAGGAAGCAAAGAATCAAAGACATCAAACACTTCCAGCATTTTTGGACAAAGACGGCTTCTAAGATTTTTGAAGAGTCTGTACAAACCCTTATGGACGGAGTTAAGCGCAAAGTTCGAAAATTTTATACAAATACCGAATAACTATGTTTTCTCTTCACGATTTGTTCAAACACATCCCATGAATCTGAAATAAACAACTACGACGGAAATATAATGCGAAATTTATGTTTTATTCATGTTTTGAGGTGTCCAGATTATTGCGGATACAGACCTTAGTTTTTCATAAATAATTCAAAATATATAGAAGAATTTTTATCTAGCATGTAAGAACCTAACCACCGTGCTCCATAACACAATTTTTTATAGTGATGTGTCTACAATGAGGGGAAAATAGAGTTGAAGAGAAGTATAACAGAGGAGAAAGGTGGAGGAAAAGAGTACCGACCCGTTGTTTACACCAACTAATGACCGACAAACTTTTTCAGCAAATTTTTGTAAGGTTTTGTTGAGCAACAAAAATCCCCAAAAACAAATAACGGATGCCGTGCATCCGAGCCCCCGACATTTTTGCCCATATATCTGGAATTTTGAAAAATCCCAAACTAGCATACAGTTAAGAAATTAAAAATATAACAAAAAAAAAATTGATTAGAAAAAATTTGCAACACAAAAAAGGTCCCCAAAAATTTCCTTGAGCCCGATTCTTTCCAAACTTTCTGGTAATAAAGTACTACTAAATGGTTAAGTTTTGACATCATTGGTTTATTGAACCTCTTCTCCCAACCCAAATGCCCGCACCTTTGCCTTGACCCCTTTCATCAAATTTTGGGCAATGATAGGACCGACTTGCTTACTTACTTTTAACCACACTTTCTTTAGTTCAAATTCATTTTCTATCAGTTTTGGAGTTTTAACGAGCATTGCCTTCATGATTGCTCAAAATTTTTCAATTGGGCGAAGTTCCGGAGTGTTTGGAGGGATGACGTCTTTTGGTACAAAAAGTACATTATTATCTTTGTACCAGTCTAAGACGGGCCGTTCATAGTGGCAAGATGCCCAATCCGGCCAAAACAGTGTCGGGCCATCGAGATCTCAAGAAGGGCAGAAGTCGTTTTTGGAGGCATTCGTCCTTGTAGATTTGTTCGTTGACGGTCCCAGAGGTGACGAAGGGCTGACTCTTTTTGCCACATCCGCAGATCGCTTGCCAGACAAGGAATTTTTTGGCGTATATCGACAGTTTCTTCTTCCGTACACTCTCCGGAACGGTCAACTTAGAGGTGGTGACGTAGTGTTCCTGTCCTGGAATTTGTTTGGTGTCGGCTTTAATGTAGGTCTCATCGCCCATCACAATGCAGAACGGTTTTGTGAGCCACTCCCTGTACAGTTTTCTTGCACGAGTTTTGGCCACCGAGTTCTGTTTATCGCTCCGGTTCGGTGCCTTCTGGACCTTGTACACATGTAATTCAGAACATTCAGAACCGAAACTTTCGCCTTTTTCGCAACATCCCTGATCGAAATGTTGGGATAACGCTTAAATTGGTTCAATACCATCCTGGCCTTCTCCGGATTTGATGTGCCACGTTTTTTGCCACTACCATTTTTCCGCTTGGTTGTCTTACGGTCCTTGAACGTTTTGATCACATGAGATACGGTTGAATGTGCGATTCCGAGCTGTTTTCCGATCCATCGATGAGAAGCGTTTGGGTTTTCGAAGTGAGTGCTCAAAACTTGTTGGCGCACTATTTCTTCATTCGAAGCCATCACTGAAATCACTCGACCGATTTTCACGAAATTCATTACACAATTGAAACAACACAATGAAATACATTCAGTTAAAATTTCAATAATTTTTACCCACACGCTTAAAAGTTACGAACAATTGCGTGTGTCCAAATTTCATCGAATACAGTCCTTAGCATATTAGCGACAAATCTGTGAGGGTTGATTCATCGATTTCTTTAACAATTTTTCCAAGTTGTTACATTCCGCCCACTTGCATGTTAGGTGGTGCAAATTTCTTTCGTAATTTGGAATCGGTGGATTGTGAATTTAAAGTTAGCTTATCACAGGATGCGGAGGAACTGCTTAGGGAAGCATACATGAAGAGTAGCTGAGGGGAAGAGATAAATAGAAATGAGCTTTCAGATGATTTTATAGATAAAACCAATAACTAACCTTCAAACATCTTATGTGAACACTAACAATAAAGGGTGACAGTAACAGAATAGAGCAGTAACCTTTCAAGATTAAGGGGCTATTAAGTAGAACAGCAGACTGAGTTAACCAAATATAGCTTGAATGGGCTTCAGCTTAATAAAAGTCATTTATTCAATGAAATGTTCTCGCTATTCTCATTCAATGCTCATTTCAGCCAATAGTGTCCAACACATAGTTATAATCAACCATCGGCAGCCCGCAACAATAACTCTTAGTATCTTTTCAGAGAAATTGCAAAGCTCTTCAAACATCCGGGGGACTACAAGGATTCTATATCTTTGTTCTTAATTTTGTTTCTTTTCAGGCAACAAATAATTTATTTTCACCAAATTTTGAAGACAATATCAAATATTTCTCAATTTCTCAAAACTTTTAAAGTTAGGCATAAAGATGAATTAATGTACCAGAACCTGGACGAACACCTGCGAAGTTGGGTACAGGCGACTCGAGAGGTAGTAAGTACTTTCAAGGACGTGGAGCAAGACATGTAATAGTTACCCATTGTATCTATATTAATAAAATTAATTTTAAATAGGTTTGTGTCAACCATTGGTTGAATCGGTTGTATCGGTTGTGTCGATAATTTTTCCGCAATATTTTGCTATCGGGCGTAGCGTTTTGTCTATTGTTTCGGTTGCCTATTGTTCGTTGTGCGAGTGATCGAGTAAGCATGAGAAGTCGTCGTTCGCCAAGTAAGATGGGTGGTGAGGTACATAATTAATTGTGATCCAAATTATTTGTTCGCCATGCTCGTCGGCCACCCTATCTTGGAACCAATACACCACTTTCTTATTTTGTAAGTGACTCCAGCGGCATCCGTACTGTTGGTGTAGATCGGTCCAAGTTGGCTCTAAAGCGTTGAGATGAATTACCTTGTTTTCTTAATGAAATACCAATATCACCCTCTGTGAGTGGCCCCAATAGCATCCTTACTGTTAGTTTAAATCGTTCAAAATCCGCTTTTAAGCATTATTAAATATCACTTTATTTTCTCAATGAAAACCTAGCATCCTTACTGTTGGTTTAAATCGGTTTAAATCGGAAATCGGTACTAATTTTTAAATATTCCACTTGACAGCTTATCGTTAACCAAAACGAACCCTGCTGCCACCCAATCCTGTCATCCAAAATCCCAGTGATTTCTCGTGGAAGTGTAGTGGACTCCGCGGCTTCCAATAAAGGTACATATTCCTACCCTTTCCTTACTTGACCTGCAACTCGGGCGGTGCCGGCGCCGGTATTGCCTAAGTTTGGGATCACCAGTTTTTACACATTGAAAATGTATGTTAGTCTAAAGCATCCCCAAGCAACACAGCTTGTAATAAACAAGTTGAAAGTACTGTTAAATAACAAATACAGGTAATAAATATAATTGTATAACACTTTATTTCATACTTTCATATGACGTAAAAAGCGCAAAAGGTGAAGCCCTATAAAACATAAAAATGATTATCATACAAAAATATAACAACGCCAAGCGTGGGATTTGAACACTAGCCCTTGGCGTGATAGGTTTGAAGCTTCTATACTAAGCCAACTCCGATTATTGAGAAGTAAACTCTGAGTATCTGTGATATGCTTCCCGTTGGCAATAAAACCACAATATTGTAAAACGAATTTCTCTTTATGAGAAAAAACAACACGTTTTGCAAAACATGGTTGGTGTTATGTGATTTCAACAGTATTCAGATTACTCATAAAATCTTATTCTGTTCATGTTTTATGAATGTACAGAACAATGTTTTCAAACACAATGATAAAGTATAAATCACTTCCAGCAGTGAAAAAGTTATTTTTATCACAATCGTTAGTCAGATTGATAAATAGAATACGAGAGATCCAACCCGTTCCGAACAAGGCATGTTTTGCAATACATTTATAAAACATTTATAAAACAAACAATTATTAATCATTGTAAAAAAGATGTTTTGTGTGTTACTTGGGTCATCTGTTGGTTTTCTGTGTAATAACAGTTGATCTGGCAACAAAGGAGTAGCAACCTCGGGTGGTCAATCATGCTCATGCTCATGTTCAATAGCGCACTTTTAACTATACAAAGCGAGCTTGCTTAGATATTTTTTACCTATTAATGGGTGGAAAAATACCCATCTTTTGGCCTCTCATTGCAAATAAAAAATGGGCAGTTAGAATGCATTATTTTGATTTTAAAAGTACTCATTTTTTGACAGCTTCAGGAGGAACCCTGTCCCGATGGGCCCTGTGCAAATCACCCGCCGAAAGCTAATGTCGCACACTGAAAACAATATCGTTCGTCTCGTGTGCTTTATACTAGCGTTGATAGCATTGCCTCGAAAGAAGAGAGACACAAATATGCAGCACGAAGCAAATTTCATAAGAGGGGACGGGCTTCAGTTGTAAAATCAGACACCGGCAACAAAGCAAACTAATTTTGCAGCTGGAGGGTGTGGTTATTGCTGTATTTAACATGGAATGAAACCTAATGAAAAAATAAAAAGAAGAAAATTTTAACCATTTGTTGCCCGATTTTGAGGACCCGGAAAGGGAAAAAACATATATTCCCGGTTCAAATGTTGATTTGTACGGGAGCAAAAATAGTTCATTTTTAATTACAAAAATTTAACCACTAGCACTTAATTGATTTTAATCCAAAAAATTTCGAAGGCAATATAAAATCCTAGTTTATATTGTACGGAAAAAATAATCAAAATTAAGGACTCTCTTGAAAGAAGCAAGTCTTATTTGAATGTTTAAATTTATTGTAGTTAGATCTTTTTTTTGTGCCAGTCACTGTAGATTTGTTTTGGAATACAATGCGTTTGAGGTATTTATGAAATATTCTCTAATAGGTATTCAGTAGTATTGGTGTTCTCTGCTATATAATCCACCTCTAAGACATAGAAAATACCATACTTTGATTGATCAAAATTCATGAAATTCAGTTTGTTTATTGCAAAAAAAAACGAACCTCAGCACATTCCGAGTTGGCACACCATACGAATGATTCATACAATCTACAGAAAACAAACAAGAACCTTTCGCAAAAAAATAGCAAATAATTGCGAAAAACCTCGAATAATGAGTGATGCTCAATGCAGCTTTTACTAATTCATCAAGGCTAAGTTCAACGCCCACAGTCTGGACATGGAAAGAAGTAACTCTATCCTAACCGATTAATATCTGCCTCAATCAACAGATAATTATTTTTTGATTTATCATTCGAATGACAAACTATTATTTTCCCGGTAAGCAAATTCTATAATACATTATTGATTAGCTATTCACCAATCATCAAAAGCTTCCCACTTGGGAAACCGTCAAGTACGAGCTCTAAACAGCGAAAACTGACCTCACTGCAATATTAATGGAATTATTGAATCCGACCGAGCGGAGGACCCAACTACCCGAGCAGGAACAAATATCTCGATAACTGAAGTTGGTATTGACGAGCATGACAATGTTCCCACAATATCATGTCAATACCAAACACACTACCAAAATAAAAACGCTCAGTTACTATTTTGATACCCAATTACTACGTTTTGTCATTCAAAATGTATTTCGCATGCAATTTCTAGTTTTTATTCTATGGCCAACTTCAGTTATCAGGATCAACAACAGTTATTCATAAGTTATTTTCTCCTGCTCGGGTCACGAATCGGTTTATTTTTTTTTTTTGGCCTACTGACTCGGTCGATATTGCAAAATGCAGGAAGGGAGAAGTGCTAGAGGCACAGTCGATATAAAATAGCAAATATTTTTCACTGTTAATAATTTAGCAGTTTGAAACTGGCCAATCAACCTACCTACATTTCGATTTTGTCGGCTTTGGCTGCTCACTTCCCAAGTAATTGCCTAGGCCTACTAAGCACGAAACCGAGGAGGCTGGGGCTTCATGGGGCGCACAAAATTGAAACGTTGGGAATTGTTGCGTGAAGCGAAATGTGGCGCGCCCGCTCGTGTGAACAGGTTAAACGGTTTGTCAATTTTGCGTGTTGGTGTAGGTCGAGTGAGCGAAATTTTCCCGATGCCGGGGAAATATTCACAACAATTGGAGAATGTTTTTCCACCACCAACCGCAGCCCCTCCCCCACCTCTCGCTCGATGGGCATGAAACGAAAATAGTAAATTTCGTTAGTCGAGGGGCGTTGGTTAATTTTGTGAGCCAGCAATGTGAGCGCCCTAATAGCTAATAAATTTCCAGAAGCTTAAAATTGTCGAAAATCGACTACGGTTCTGACTTCGAAACCGAATCAAAGTGACCGTGTCACGCCTAGCAGCGATCGACTGGAAATCTATAGGCGTAAATGTCAAAATAACAAATTAATTAAGCCCAATAAGAGCAACACATTCAGCAGCTGCGGGTGTTTGGAGAGCACGGAATGAATATAAAAATTCAACTCTTGTTCGACTGCAGATTGATATGCCATTGAAGAGTCGATAGCCGGCGCGACAATTATGGTACGTGATATTGGTTCTTATATAAATAGAGAATGATGCCATGGGAGAAAAAAAAAGCTGCAAAAAAGCAATCAACGAACACCTTCCCGGATTAAAACTGCAGGGCAGTGTGCGGTTCATGAAATCAATTTCCGATTGTGTGATTTCTGCAATTAATTTCATTCATTATTAATCGCGAATGTCGTGTTGCAGCGTGATTTATCGGGTCACTAGATGGTAAGTAGGATTTAATTTTCAATAATGAGAGCATCGTTAAAAAATCGAGAAACGATTAAATATTTCGATCAACCAACTGCTCAACGGCCTGGAAATCATAAGCTCCGATTTGGGTAATCTTTACGATTAAAAAAACATCGCCAATCGTCTCATCTAGTCAGGCATGCGGTGAAAAAAAAACAAATCGACCAAAGCAAGGAAACCGGCTCTGTGCCAATGCGAATATTTAACCAGTTGACAGAAAACGACCGAGAAAAAAAACCTTTCATAATTGCTGGTAGCAATCGCTGCTAACTTTCCACGCATCCAAGCCACAGAAGCACAACTTCTCATGTTTTGTGCCCCGCCGGGACCCCCCCGCCCGGCGCGTTTTTTAATTAAAAATTTTCCACACAAATAGGGGCCGAAAAAAAAAAAAATACAAAAGTTGGGTGGTTTTTGTTCCAGTGGGGGGAGGCACAATCAGGGATGCCAGATAGGTTTTCAAAATGTCTGTTTAACGTTTGCATTTCAAAAAAATGGACCAAAATTGCCAATTTTTCATGGGTTTACCTTCACCCGCACTGACGAAACTACCCATGCAGCGCCAATCATAGTAACCCATGAGTCAGCAGACAAACTTTGACAGGTCTATCAGTTGAACTCTAACTGTGATGGCAAAAACAGTGAAGCAACTCCGGTCAGAAGTGTGCGCGTTCAAAGAACGGCACTCCACCGTGTCGAAAACGGACATCGTGCGGCACTTTGTGGACGCCAGATACGCCCGTTCCGGCATCTACAACATCTTGTCACTATTAGAGAACAATCAGAGCATCGAAAGAAAGCCCGGTTCCGCATGGCCGACGACCCTGAGCGACAAGAAGCTCCAAAGGATGCTGAAGAAGAAGACCGAGGCAAAAGTGGCTACATCGTTGCGTGCGCTTGGCCGGGAGGACGGTTCAACCGGCCAAACAGTGAAAAAGTACCTGGCGAACATGAACATACATGTCAGGAAGCGGAAGTCGCGTCCACTGGTTTCGGAGCTGCAGGCAATGACGCAGCGGCAGCGGCTGAATAAGATGGTCAACTCGATTTTCCCGTCGAATCGCGACGTGGCGGTGGTGATGGACGACGAGACCTATCTCACCCTGGATGGCAACGACTGGCAGGGCACTTCGTATTTTACATCCCCCACGAAGGAAATGAGCTCCGAGATGAAGTTCATTTCACACATCAAGTTCCCCAAGAAGGTGCTGCTGTGGCTGACAATCAGCGAGAAGGGGATGTCAAAGCCACCCTTCTTTCGCTCTGGACTGGCCGTGAACGGGGAAATTTATAGTTCGAAATGCCTGCCGGAAGTTGCGTCGTTCATCAAGAAATACCACAAGGGCGAAGACGCGGTGTTCTGGCCGGATCTGGCGTCGGCCCACTACTCGAAGCGATCGTTGGAGGAGATGGAGCGGCTGAATATCGATGTGGTACCCAAGTCGGCGAACCCGCCCAACGTCCCCTGGCTGCGTCTCATCGAGAATTTCTGGGCCAACCTGAAGCGTAAGATCTACTCCAACAATTTTGTCGCGTAACCTGAGGAGTAATTGATAAATAAACCAAAGAAAGAACTCAAAACATGCCTACATGCATGTTTTCGTCCGCCATGGCGAATGTTCCGGTCAACTGCCAGAAGGCCGCTCGCAAGGGCGTAGATTTTTTTTTGCATATTAGCTTAAATAATTACCTTCCATGGGAAATTTATCAAAGGCAATTATCTGTCTTAGCTTTTTTTCATCACCATCCGAAAAAATGTCCATTTTTTTTGAAATTCAAACATTAGAACGGTATAAAAAAAAACATTTGAAAACGTGTCTTATGGATAATCTTTTCAGATGAAAAATCACGTATCATTTTATTGAAAAATTATATTTATAAATATATAAATATTATATTTATAAAGCCGATCATTAAAGCTCTGTTTATTAGCTTTTTCAGGACTATCAAAGTATAAGTACATACCAATTTTGTATTCTCAGGAACAAACTAGTTGATGTCAGATTTATTTTTTACATACATATATCACATTGTTTAATATAATCGCTTAAACCATTCCAAGCTCGCTGATAGTAGGTGAGCACGATAAAGCGGGCATTTTGTTGCCAGTCAAGGAGGTATCCTTCCCCTTGCCTATCCAGCATTTGAGTAGCTTTGTAAAAGATTTAGTGCTTAATCGGGTACTGCCTCACAAATAGCCCTCCGCTCAAATTTCAATTACTTCTATTTAATTTTCACAGCCTGCCGTACTCTAACGGAACTATCAATACTTTCTCTTCATACCTTTGTTCATGCAAAATTTTTGTTTTGTGAGTAATAGAAACCATAACAAGAATATATAATATTTTCGTACGGATAAATTCAAAAATTCGGTATATGGGAGGGACCATCAGGGCACCCGATGGATTCAAATTGGATGGTGGGAGTGGAAAAATGACAGATTCCAGTTGCTAAAGGTGCCGCCACAGGGGGCTTGAAATCTATGCTATAGTTCACTATGATATAGCCGTTTTAGATATCTAGTTCTATGAGATTTGAGACACGGCTTACACAAGTATGTGCTATGTAGTAGAAATCTTTGCCACAGCGCTATCACTTAACTTTTTTTCGGTGTACACACGATTAATTTTCTTTGTTTTCAGTAGCGAGCTTTGAAAAAATAAATTTCGGAAGTAATCATGAGCACATTCAGTTGCTATGGACAGGAATGAAAAAAATTGCTGCAGTTGCTGCGTACATCCTATTGAAAAGGCGGATAAAACGAAAAACTCGCAAAGATTGCTCACCTAGAGGGCTTGGAAATGGAGGTTTATCTGCTGAAGGTGCTAAGTTATGAAGATCCCGATTACTATTTCAGGGAAATTCATCGGAGAAGATCAGGGAAGTTCTTTAGAGGAGTTCATGGAAGTTTTTTTTAGAGAAAATCGAGGAAGTTCCTTAGAGAAGTTCGAAGAAGTTCATGCGATAAGTTAATGCAAGTTCTTTAGAGAAATTCGTGGGACTTCATTAGAGAAATTCGTGGAACTTCATTAGAAAAGTTCAGGGAAGTTCTTCAGAAAAAATAATTCTTTAGGGAAGTTCAGAGAAGTTTTTCAGATAACTTCGAGGAAGTTCTAAAAAGAAGTTGAGGGAAGTACTTTAGTGGAATTCCAGGGAATTTCTTCAGAGAAATTTCAGGGAAGTTCTTCAGAGATCTTCGGGGGAGTTCTTCAGAGAACTTCTTTAAAGTTCTTCAGAGAAGTTCAGGGAAGTTCTTCTGAGAAGGTCAGGGAAGTTCTTCAAAGAATTTCAGGGAAATCGGTTAAATTCATTGCTTTGAGGTTTCAAAATATACGTATGTGCCGGTTCTTAGAGCTGCAAAAATTGAATGAAATTGAAATGACAGGTTTCTTTAAAATTCGTATACTACTTAGAATAGGTGCGGCTCTCAATTTTACGTGATTTTGAAGAAAAATGGCAATTTTCCAATTATGTAGGAGCGTTAGAGGGAAAGCACGTAAGTATAAAAGCCCCTGGAAGGAGCGTCAGCGATAATTTAAATTACAAAAAGCAGTTCAGCATAATTCTAATGTCTATGGTGGATTCTGAATACAAGTTTAAGTATATCAACATAGGAGCAAAAGTAAGGATCAGTGATGGTGGGGTATTTGCCGATTGCTGTTGGGGAATCTGATGCAGGATCAAGTTACACAGCGCATCTGACGCGAGGACGATCTGCTGCTTTTGAGACTTTCTGAAAATTATTATCTCTTCATAGGCCTGCTCAAATTTGTTATTCAAGTTCCTTAAAGCCATCGTATATTTGTTATCTTACAAGGTAGTCTTCAGTCTCTAACGTATCCAGCAACGCTTCTGGCTTTGGTTTTCATCCACTCGATTTTTCAAGTTTCAAAACGAATGATTGTACGTTGGAGTCAGGGATCAAAATCAAAGGTTGAACAACGGAACTGGTAGAATCGTAATCTGCCTCTCAAATTTATTTTCTTGAAAATACTAAGTACTTAGCAAGGTATCAAAATGCCCGTGTCTAAATTTTCTTCGGATGAGGAATTGCAAAGTAAAATAATACACACACTTACACTTCCTCACACGATTGGGATAAGTAAGATCCCCCAACACCGAATGTTGCTCCCACAGTTCAATCAAGCAGAATTTCTTTTCCTGGTCCATTTTTGCTTTAAAAATACCGCGAAAAAACAAACTAGCAACAAATTTAAACAAACTGTCAAAAAACATTGACCAACGAACTATGAACTATTCTGTCCGGATGGAATAGTTCATAGCCTGCTACTATTACATAGAAAATATCGCTAGAGTGTTCACACGACTACATGCACGGCTATATATCATAGCGTAGAACTATCACTTGCAAGTCATAACTATGAGCTATCACTACATAGTTTTGGTGTTCCTATGAACTATTGCGTAGTTTTCTAGCATATAACTCACTATATACTAGAAATAGCCGCCATGTGGCGACACCTTAACAGTCTGTGGATAAACAGCAAGTTCTTCTCTCCACTCATACGGGCATCTCCTTGTTCGATAGCTCGCATTTGTATCAATTGTTCAATTTCGTTGTGGCAGGAGACTCTTGGAGACTCTCGAAATCTTTGGATACGTCCCAATCAGCACAAATCGATCAAAATTGTTTGCAGCAACTAGATTATGAATCAAATCTGTTACCCGCAGTTAATTTAACTGATTTCCATCACATGTGCTCCTAGGGGTAGAGGTGATGTTGCCTATCGATTCGTGTAACCCATTTTTGTTCTTTTATACAATAATATGATGAGGACAAACTGCGGTTATTAAAGCTTGATCAAGGCAAACAGAGAGGAGAGCCCGTTGATGTCGGACTTAGTTTCCGTGCTACAATGAGTGGTAGAACATATCATCTTCACTACATCATCTCAACGAACTTTTTGCTAGTTCTGACCCACAAAAACAATTTCTAAGTGTTTTCTTTTTGTCTGGGTTGTAATTGGCGTTTTAAATGTTACATGTGATAGATAAAGGGCGTTTATAGACATGGTGTTCTTTTGAGCAGTTCATTTCAATTATATAAATCAGCTGATCATTGATACAACAACATAAATCGTACTTTCAAGATTTTACCTTCTTCAAAACCGACATTCTTCTGTTGTTTTGAACAAGATTGCTCGGCTGATCGTAATCGCTTTAGACACTTCTACTTGGAATCATTAGTAGTTCTTGAAAATAAGGTCGATACACGTTTTAGAAACTAACTTTTTCATAGAGATTTTTCGGTCTTTAAAACAGAAGTTGTTCTTAGAAGTTTATTTTGTTGAATTGATTGAGAGCGCTTGTTTCGCTTCGGTTAAACTTTCAATATAAAATTCTGCTTCTTCTTGAGCTTTTGAGTTTTGATGTTAGTGTTAGTATTGGCGTTATTCTTCTCCATCTGGCGTAGATACCGTTTTAATTGTATATTAAATTATTCCGGAAAAATATGCAGAAGACTATTGGATTTTCAAGTATTGTCTTTCTGTAAAGTCTCTGGCCAGTAAAAATCGATCCAAACCCGCCCTCGAACGTTTTAAATAACCTTGTTGCTTATAAACTTTCAGCACATTTTGTTAATGAACAGCATTCTTACTGCTGATAGAAACCGGTTCTAAACTGGCTTTCAAGCGTTTTTAAGTGACTTTATCTTCCAAGTGAGCACCCACCCACAAACTTTGTACATGATCCCAATAGCATCCTTACTGTTGGTCTCAATTGGTCCAAATCGACCGTCCAACATTTTAATAATCTTGCCTTCCATTTCAAAAACCACCATCACGATTAGTGAGTAGCCCTTACAACATCCTTGCAGATGGTATGAATCGGTCTGAATTCGCTTTTCAAGCGCTATTTAAGTTTGCCCTGTCCTGACAATGAAATACCACACCTTGTGAGTGACACCAGCAACATCCTCAATGTTGCTCAGAATCGATGCAGAGTGACTATTAAGCGTTGCTAAGAATATTCTTTTCCCTATCAAATAAACCACCATCACACTTTGTGAGTGGCAGTGCTGAGCTCCATCACGGTACTGACAGCGTTTAGAATTGACAAATAAGATTCTTGCAAATAACAATCAAAGCAACAGAAGAGCCTCTCTCTATCTCGAGCTTCTGATCAACACGAAATAACAACCGAGAGATATTTTTCTCTCGCGATTCTCACCCATTTTTTATATCTTGAACAAGTGTTGTGAGTGACGATCATATCGCCAAGAATAAATAAACCGGCATGGAAATTGACCTTCATTTTACTTCTCTAGTACACAGACGGTCATGATGGTCATCGCTAGTACCGATGTTTCCACCGTCAAACCGGCAGACATCACCCCGTCAGTGGCGATGTGTCCTCAGCTTGAGCTTCACGATTTAGTTAATTGAATGTTCAGTTCTTATGTTAAACATTTTTGAATATTAATACCGTAATGATAATAATGTTTATTAACCTGCTTAAGATAATAGGGTCAATTCTGACCCATGACGCAACTTCAATGTACACGATCTTTTTTATTTTGAAACCAATCCGGCTGAAATTTTCTGACTTTTAATATTTGATGGAATTGCTCATTTTGCATAAACATTTGTTTTTTAATCAATTTAACCCTTATGTGTTGGACAAAAAAATCACCTTTAAGTGATCGACAGGGTACCCGGGTCCCCCACCATATTCAAATGATAACTCTGGCTCATTCGCTTCAGGGACATTATCAGCAATGACGATTTGAATTCATCTGGTTCCTGTAAATCCGGATTTCCGGGGCGAGACACTATTTGGAAACATATATTGTGTTTCCGGAAATGGATGTCAAAATCTTTGGAATAATTCTTAGAAACTAGTTCTATTCCATTGTGGGCCATATGCCGAATTGTTTCTGCAACGGCCATTCTGTAACAGGTTCCCGTGGGGCCTCGAGTGGCCATGAACATTTTTAGTAGAAAACCCTGGCAATATGGGTTTCGAAATTCATGAAACAGGTCCCGTGGGGCCTCGAGTGGCCATGAACATTTTCAGTAAAAATCCCTGGCAATATGAGTATCAAAATTCATGAAATTTATCGCTGGTTGTGCGATAACTGTCATGTAAATGTTCACCAATAAAAAGCCTAACACATAACCTAAAAATTTTTGTTTGTTTGTTTTTCTCTGCACTTGCTTCTTATACTGGCTGCCCATATTAACTTTTACACACGTTTTTCAAGAAAAGGTATATAGACATCAAAGTCTGTTCTTTGTGGCAACTCTGTAGAGCTTAATTTGACAAAAAATAAACTGCATCCCCCTGAACCATAACCAACTAAAATTATGTTATCAAAAAAAAACAACAAACATTAAAATAAACATAACAGAAAACGAAAACGCAAAAAAACGCAATTAAAATGTAAGATAGACTGGGGTGCCATCTCTGCGGCAAGATCATGAACTAATATGATAATCTCACAAGACGACAAATGGCATACTGAGAAATATTACCGAACCCGACAACGCCCTAGAGCTTCATTTGGCAAATATATGCAGCAGCGCCATCTCTGTGGCAATATCTGGAACTAATATGATAATAGGCCATATGAATAAAAACGAGTAATTACTCACAAGCTAACCAGTTTGAGTAAAGTAAACTGTTTGAGCATTTGCTCAAATTCGTATGAATAAAGTTGTACTTTACTCGGAGTAAGTTCGAATTTCGAACTTAGCATTTGCTCTGTCAAAAAAAAATTTCTTGTTTTTCTTAGGTACACAGAGAAGAATTTGATAGTTAATTTTACCATTATTGGGGGTTATGATGACTATTGCAGTATAGTGATTTTGAATCGACTATGATCATGGTCAAAACGACCATTAAAAATAGTTGATCCAACATTTGCCATAATGTCGGAATAGTCCTTGTTACCATGATCGTTGTCAAAAATGCCATGAACGTGATGAATTCTACCATTTTCATGGTTATTGTAACCATTATATGCGATAGTCATCCTGACCATGATTTAATTGTCGGTACAACGATGAAATTTTTCTCAGAGTAGAAAAAAGCATTGTTGGTACACACAAAAAAATGTCTGAAATATCAATACGGGAAGATGTCTGACGATTCCTTCAACGAGGAGTATCTGGAGGATGAACTGAATCACAGTAAGTCTATTCTATTTGCCAATATTACAAATGGGCTAATCATATCTTATTTTCTTTCTTTTCATGTGAGGATAGTGAAAATGGAAATCAGAATCCAACAGGCAGCAAAACTACCGGCAAAAAAACTGCTGATGGTGCGAAGTTTGTGGATATTCTGGCATCCTTTGAAAAAGCTCTGCTGGGAAAATCTCAAACGCCGTCAGCGAAGCAGAAAAAGACATGTCCGTTCAGCAAGTGACGAAGAAAATAAACAACATGAGGCAAAAAGTCAAAGTACAGTCGGACCGGAAGCAGACTGAAAACCGAAAAATTGTTCTGAACGAATTGGAAAGAATGTTTTTCTAGTTGATGGGAGGCGTTGTGTTAGTAGAATCGCTAGGAACTTAGTAAGTTGTAGGAATATTTTGCAAATTGGATTTTCTGTTGTGATGAGAATTTAAACAATTTGGTGATTATTGTGGTGTAAAACAAACAATGCAAATACATCGTTTCCACAAAAATATTTATTTGTTACTAGGATTTCTGGATCACCATAAACACTTCATCCTTTGTTTATATGATAAGCTCCTCCTCGGGATTCAGAATCATCTTCTAAAAATGTTTGTGCAATCACATTTTCTCGAAAAAAAAAAAACCGGTAGAGTTGCTTGAAGTTATTATCGTCTCCTTCTCATCATGTTTTATAAACTTTCACTGAACGATCAAAGCTTCGATAAACACTGTTTACGTCAACTACCATTGGAAATGATAAATTTACAAACCGCCCACGTACATTTTATGTTGTTCCTTCCAAGGCAACACGCGATTCTTTTAGTTCGATTTCAACTGAGTATGCTGTACAGGTGACTCAAAATTTTGTGAGCATTTACTCAGATTATTCTTTTTATTCATACGGATTTGGATGTTCGAAAAGTAAATACTCAAATTCTTGCTTTTGTCATATCGACGTGAGTAAATGCTCAAGTAAATGGTTTGACGTACGCATTTGAGCAAAGTAAAAGCTTTTACTCACTTTATTCATATGACCTAATGTCAAAAGACGATAAATAACATACTGAAAAATTTCCCCAAACGGCAACCCCCCCCCTTCCAGGAAAAGGAAACTCCACCTCACCCCTCCGCCAAATCTTTACCTAATCTAAAAATTCCAAAAGACGAAACATGGCATACTGAGAAACTTTGCTCAAGACTTCAACGCTCTAGAGCTTCATTTGACAAATATAGACTGCAGCGCCACCTCTGTGTCATGATCTGGAACTAATATGATTATTTCAAAAGACGACAAATGACATACTGAGAAACTTTGCCCAAGATGGCAACTCTCTACAACTAGTCTGGAATGTTTTGTATGGAATTTGGTTCACACATCAAAATCAAAACCTCCTTCCCTTTGTAGCAGATTCTTGGTGGCCAATGTTACTGGAACGAGGATTTTTTACCACCAATGCATTTTTTAGACCATAACTTTTCAAATGGGATGCAAACATTGTGTCTAGGTTGAAGTTTCATAATTTTAGAAATTTTTGAAATCCGGGTCAATATTGATGCTAAAGTCTTATTTTTCAGTTTTTTTAATACCCGAGGAAGGTTAATAAAATGAAAATAATGGATAAGGTTAGTTAAATGACAACATAAAATAAAGTGTTTTTAAATATACACAGAGGTTAACACCTATTAGGCTGAAAATAATTCGTCTTGCATATCGTTCTCACAGATATTTTTTTTCATTGATTTTCTTTACTCTCTTCATATCACATTCTCGGGCAGTCATGAAGGCTTTTGTCACAAATGGTCGAATGAGTTCAACCTGTTTTTAAGTGACATAGTATTTGACCATCATTCGTGAGTTGTTATGATCACGAGAAGATAATGGTCATAGTCTAATAACCGTCATGAAAATGTACAGCACTGGTGAGTGGTCCCAACGGCTTTCTTTCAGTTGGTTGAAATCGGGCCAAATCGACCCTTACGACCGTTTTTCGATGTCCTTGCTAATGAATATCCTCCATCACATTTAGTAAGAGGCCCCCCCAGCAGCACCCTTTATTTGACATTAATCAGTCCAAATCGACTTTTCAGCGTCATTAATAAATACATTGTTTTTTCAATGAAAAACAATATATGTGTCCCCAACAGCATCCTTACTGTTAGTATAAATCGGCTTTCAAACGTTAATAACACCTTTTCTTCACAATGAAAAAACACTATAGACTGTCCCAGAAAATAAGGGCCAACATTTCGAACGCTTCCATTTAAACATACATTTTTATTCGAGTAGTCTATCAGCTCCATCTCATTACTTATATCCAAACGTCAAGCCGAACGCAACTCACAGCAAAGTTTCACGCGCATTTCGAGAGATGGAAAAGATTTCCGTTGAAAAACGCCCTGTCATCGTGCACAAGTGGAGCACAATTCCAGGATTATCACTAAGAAAGTTGGCGGAACTGGAAAAGGGAACTGGGAAAAGTTGGTGTGAAAGCGGTGCGAATTGCGATCCGGAAGTTCGGACCTGCCACGAAGTGGACGAAAAAAGTAGCGTCGAACCCAGAATTGAACAACAAAATCGGACTTTTTCTTATGCCAAAGGGGCCTCAGTGCGCGATTTGCTGAACACCTCGAAGTCCATCGTTCAACGAGTCAAAGAGAGATTGAAGCTACATACGCACAAAAAGCAGAAGCAGCCAAAAAGAAGTCCTATACAAGCAGCCAGCGTGAACCCGCGGGCGCGGAAACTGTATGGCACAGTTTTTGCCAGGAATAAGTACTGCATCATGATGGACGACGAAACGTATTCAAAGTTGGACTTTAAAGAATTGTCGGGATCGCAATATTACATTCGTGAAGATGGTGATGTTGACAAGGCGGACACCACAGCTTTCACTGAAAAATGTGGCAAAAAGGCGATTTACTCTTGCGGTAAATTTACGAAGCCGTACATCGTAAATGGAGCAATGAATGCAGATATTTACGGCAATCAATGCTTGAAAAAATACCTGATTCGTCAACATTCTAACCTGAGCTTGCTCCGTGTAGTTACGCAAATTTGGCCATGGACTGGTACAAATAGGAAAACGTGATAATTTTACCTACGCCCATCCCAAGTAACAATTTTGGTTTTATCAAGGTTCTGTAGATCATGATTTAAACTTGTAGAATGCTATAAAACTACGATAAAACCTTCAATGTTACTTGGGATGAATCCCCCAAATTGCCCTAAAATTCGTCCTATCGAACGATTTTGAACTCTGGTTAAGAGATATCTCCGTAAACATATTCAACCAGCTGATACAGTGGAAAAGTTCAGAAGAGATTGGACAAGAGCGTCTAAAATCCTTGCTAATCAATATGTGCACAACCTTATGAAGAACGTTAAAGGAAAAGTTCGAAAACTTGCTTATACATGAAAAATCCATCAAAAATATTTCATGAACTGATATTTTTTTCATAAATTCATTACTTTTTAACCACTGAGCCAATTTATCAACCAAATACGCAGACAAAAAATTATTAATATACTTTTGAGCATGAGCATGAGCATGATTGACCATCCGAGGTTGCTATTCCGTTATTGACAGATCAGCTGTTATTACACAAAGAACCAAAAGATTATGCTTGGGACTAGCACACATCCTCAATGTGTAAAAGCTGGTGATGTCAAACTAAGGCAATACCGGCGCCGGCCTCGTCCGCATGCAGGTCAAGTGGGGAATGGGTAGGAATATGTTGACGTGATACTCGCTTCATTGGAAGCCGAGAACACTTCTGAACTTCCACGAGAAATCACTGGGAGGTCGGAAAAAATACCCAACCAGCGGGATACGTTTTGGTAAACGGTGTGCTGAATTCAACTGACGTCGGCAGCGAATAAGATATTTAACTATGTCCCCGATTTATTCTTTGTACAGAGATGCACATTCAAGCTATTCAAATTTTGGCACCGATTTAAACCAACAGTAAGGACGCTGTTGGGGCCACTCACAAGTGTGGGTGGTTTATTTCAGCAGAATACAAAAATATGGTAAAACACCGAGTTTGAGGACCGATTCAAACATGCTTGGGACTAGCACACATCCTCAATGTGTAAAAGCTGGTGATGTCAAACTAAGGCAATACCGGCGCCGGCCTCGTCCGCATGCAGGTCAAGTGGGGAATGGGTAGGAATATGTTGACGTGATACTCGCTTCATTGGAAGCCGAGAACACTTCTGAACTTCCACGAGAAATCACTGGGAGGTCGGAAAAAATACCCAACCAGCGGGATACGTTTTGGTAAACGGTGTGCTGAATTCAACTGACGTCGGCAGCGAATAAGATATTTAACTATGTCCCCGATTTATTCTTTGTACAGAGATGCACATTCAAGCTATTCAAATTTTGGCACCGATTTAAACCAACAGTAAGGACGCTGTTGGGGCCACTCACAAGTGTGGGTGGTTTATTTCAGCAGAATACAAAAATATGGTAAAACACCGAGTTTGAGGACCGATTCAAACAAACAGTAGGGATGCCGTTGGGGCCACTCACAAGTGTGGGTGGTTAATAGAAAAAGACCTTATGCTACACAGCAGTAGCACATCTACCCTACCTGGAATCACCTGTGATTGTGGTTTTCATTGGAAAGACAAAGTGATTTTTAGTAATGCTACAAAGCCGATTTGTACCTATTCAAACCAACAGTAAGGATGTTATTGGGGTCACTCACAAATTGTTATAATGGTTATTTCCTAATTTCGACCTACGTTTTTCTATAATAAATATTCAACGAATATATTTGAACATTTTATCACCAGCCTATAAAATATGCATAAATTGATTAAAGAAAACCAAAACGACAGGTTGTTTTTATTGGCATGTCCAATTATTTGAATCCATAGGCCAGAATTACATCAATGTCCCTTATATGTGATTTTTTGTTTATCTTTTGGGGTAGCATTCTGCAAAAGCCATTACAAGCCAGAACTAGGAATCTGTACATAAGATAGCTGTACATGTAGGCCTAGTAAACAAATATTTTTACATGATAATGGAACATAAAATCTTCTGGGTCATCAAAGCTGATTGAGAAGATGACAAGGCTGTCGACTCCCTTATGGCCAGGGATAGCTGGTACAAGCATCGTGAAGATATGTATACCAATACACTTTTCTCGGTACTTGAAGAATGATTGCATCTCATTTTCACTCTTATCGAGCTTCGAATCAGGCAGTTGGGAAAATCAAGAACATCTTCGCTACATGCTTCAATACATTTTAAAACAGTTCAATATTTTTCTATGGCTCAAATTTAACATATTCGAGCAGATTACTAAATAATGTCACAATTCGGGGATTTATGTTAGAGTTAAAACCATATAGGAAGTGCATGTTCAACTCGTTCTACAAAAATATCTGGTTGAAAAATGAAACTCTGAAAAGATAACAATTATTTCCTTGACTCTCCTACTTTTTTCTGGAGTGCATTTCTGGAATAAGTGCACCATAAAAACGAGTGTGGGCAATGCAAACTAATAACATCAGAAAAGGCAATACTTCGCTGAGAACACAGTTGTGTTGGCATATTAAAAGTTTCGCCAAATAGACGTTTATAAATGCTGATTATTCTGTTTTTCACAAACATTATTTGGTCGAACGGTGCCCGCATATATCACCGTATATATGATTGAAAAGATGTGTGCTTGTAACTAAACATGTAAAAAAAAAACAAGACGATTACCTTATATCGACGTACTCGGTGAACTTCAAAAGAACCACACTATACTGAAATGAAATCATCCATGAAGCTTGTTTTCAAATATGTCCCACCATTGTTATGATCAACAATTTAATTAATAACAAAATAGGTCACAAGACTAGCAGCGGTTGTAAAAAAAACAGTGAAAGCAACCTTCGTAATGAAAGAATACTATCCCGTCAAAATAATAATATAATGCAATATTATAAAATCTGACTTACGTAAATAAATAACCTGTCTGCTTGAAACGAATATATTACTGCACTGATACAGTGAAACTCGAAAAGTTATTAATATACTTTTTTGGAAAAACAAAACAATACACCTTTATTGCGATACTTCTTATGAAAACACGGATTATATTTATTTTTCATGGTTTTCATGGTCTCGAGCTCCCTCGGTATTATATTTTTTCTTGAAAGTTTACACTTTTTTACAAAACAAATAAAAAAATTGGCAACGTATGTATTTTAGTTTTTCAGCTATATTTTTTCAAAAATGCTATATTTTAAGTTTTTACTGACTATCCTTCCACGCGTTTCCATTATTTAAAACAACGTGCAAACCAAGCGTCCCCATCAATCGAAAGTAATTTTCAAAAGTTTATTACGCTTTCTGAGAGCAAAGGGATGGTCCATAAAAAGAGTATTCTCATATTTGAAATTAAAGACCCCTTCCCTGCTTGTGATTCTTTGCCCAAACATATTTCTTAAATGTATATAGAACATCTATTCGTGCAAACTCCGTCCTTCTGCTCTGCTTTCTCTTCCAATTAAATTACTCCGCGCCTTTTGTGACTGCAGAATCATACCTAACATGGTTTTGAAGAATTAAATCTAACTATTCAACGAGCTCTGCTATTGCTGTACGACCTCTAATGGTACCTGCACATTTGGTTCTGCAGAATTATGCCTAACTAAATACGGATTTTTTTATCTATGGATATGATTTACGAATGTATATCAAAACAATCTCATTATCTCGATATTCAATAAATAATAAATGTCAAAATATACGGATGTGCAATCAAAAAGTTGTCTTCGGCAAATTTTAAACTGGATTAATTTCTCGACAAGATTAATTTTTATCAAGCACACATTTTCGTATGCGATTATACCGAATAGCAAGGAGGTGTGAACGAAAAGCTTGGATTTCCCATAGAAACTAAAAAGGGCCACTGAAGTTCGAATTCACAGCCATTTGAAAAGAGTCAGGACCTGATTTGCAATTGATTGAGTGGGGTGGAGCTTAGTCGATACTTTGAATCACCTTTATACCCCAGAGAGTCAAGCATCCATAGATCAAATCCAGTGGCAATAATTTAGATCAAATAATATAACGGCCGTCATTGTAACTTCATTTAATAATAAAGAAATCCAAAACTTCGACTTCAACACCTTGAAAAAGTGTCCAATAGTGTTAAAACAAATCTATTGCAATTATCAACATCATTCTCTACTTCCTCTGTTTTGAAAGCTCCCCGAAAGCGAAATTTCTGCCTAAATTGTAACCACATTTGAAAGATACTCAAATCAAATTCACATCTTTCGGTTCATAACGGTTATTCAACGCGATTTCCCATATCAACCCTGCGCACAGCTCCGCCATCTCACGGTACCGAAGCAAACCACAAACTGCCCGCGAAAAAAATAAACTTTTGCGTGACTTGCTCATTGACCTGCAGCGCATCGTTCGAAAGCGGAAACATTATGTTCCAACGACGACGTGCTGGTATTAAATCGACCATCATTCCCGAAATTCTCTGGCCCGTTCGGACTTCGACTCCATCGTCGTCGTCGTCGTCGTCGTCCTCTATTTTATGAGCCAGTGAAAAAAGTTATAAATTTCCCCGAGTGTGGTAGCCAAAAAAAAAAACATATATAAATAAGGCAACTTTTTTTTCCCCATTCTGTTTTCCCGAAAGTATAAGTAAAAGTAAAAAATAGTTTCACTCACTTGTGGACCGTCATTTGTCAATTTGGTCAGCGCAGCGGCGTCCTCCGGTGATGGTGGTTTCGAACAATTCAAACCCACCCAGCAGCCAGCTGGAGGAGCTGTTGAGTACCTCCCATTACACATGTGTTCGTACATCATGCCAATTCTTCTTGCCCGGACTTGGGCCGGAGCTCTCAGGGAGGTTCGCAATGGGCCATAAATTTTCGGTCCCAGCGATAAACGCTCATGTCTGGAATTAATATCGCCCTCTTCATAGTCGTCGTCGGCGTCGTCGTCGTCGTCGTCGTCGTCGTTGTGGATGGAAACAGTTGTTTCTAGGCAGCACTTTTCTGACACTTTTTTTTAGCTCGTTTGCTCTCGTTGACACTATCACAGAGCTACTCCACTGAGACACACTTTGAGTCACATGTTTTCCGCTTTCGCTGAGCAACTTTCGCTTCTCGGTCAACTCACTTGTGCTTCCGGATCACTAGCCAGCATAATGCCAAATGCAGCCCCGCGAATTGTGTGCAACACTTGGCCGCTGCTTGTCTCTCTTTGGGTGCAGCGAAAAACCTCTACCAGAGTTAGCACAATTTCCGGTCAACCAACAACACAGCCAACACTCAGAATGTGCTACTCTTCGGTCGGTGGTAAGCCAATGATGGCGATGCGACCAGCCCTGGTGAGCCTTGGTCGACGACTAAATTTATAATCAACTTGCATGGAACCCGGTCGGTCCCTGGCCCATGAATCGGCCCCGGCCAGGACGTGTCCCGCACTTCCGAAACATATACACACACTCACTGGGTCGCTGGGCTTCACCGCTTGGTCTTCGGCGGATCCGAACTAGCCGAGCGGTCGGATTGCAATGCGCTCGCTCTCGCTTACTCTTCCTGGAACTCTCCCAGCCACAGTCACAGATATGCAGAATTGGCCGCACGCGCGTGCTCTACTTCGACTCTTCCGGTGGTGTCTGATAACATCCACAAACCATCTGGTTTCTGCAATGACGGACTGAACCGAACGCCTCAACGTTCCGAATTGCTCTGGTTGTGAAATGCATCGCACTCGCACTTTGCTATCCGTGTGGTACCATCACGAATGGGGGGTGGATATCCTCCCCCCATGTGGCGATTAGAACGAAGCACAAGCTAACGAACGTACCTACGTACACGAACTGTGTTCCACTGTCATGCGAGAGAAATTCGAGAGAGCGAGAAAGGAGCTTTCCGGAGGGGAAAGCTGCTTCGATTGATATGCGCAGGAGTTCACCCTGCGAGAGCTAGTCCGTTGCATTTTGGGCAGAGAATGGGGGAAGGGAGCAAAGTGAGTGACAATGGGTATTTTGCTTGAGAAATGATTCCATCTTCCTTCTAGAGTTGGGGGGTGTGTTCATACTGAGTCATGATCTGCTGATTTATCAGTACCAATCAACCTATATCGACCAAAATGTCTTATGAAAAATAATGTCAATGATTTTTTGGTCCTTTCAAATCTATCAAAATACAGGGGATAGTCGAAATGATCGGGACAGGTTAATTTTTGGTCAACTTTGTGGTGATTTAACTTCATAAAACATTGTCCGATTTCTTCTCTTCAAGCTTCATTAGACTGAGAAATTAATGCAGTTTTGTATCGCAATAACGAAATTGGACATGGTCACCGGATACCGGAGATGTCCCGGATTTCCGGAGGGCCTAACTTACATGTTAGAATTGTGATTAGATGCAGTACAAGATGTCGTTCTCAAACATTTTTTTATAGTAAATACACAAAAAGACAAAACATTTCTCAAGCGAATGAACGGTCGATCATAGAAATCGGCCTAAAATTGACCGATATGTGGCCATTTCCGCAAAACAGGTTCTGATGAAGGGTTCTGAATGCAGTCAGTTCTTTCTTTTACCAAAGCATGTCATGTGACAGCTCTTTCTTCTTGAGTTTTCATCAAAAAGCTTATTGTAAACTTAAAGTGGATCTTTGACCACATTGGCCACTCACAGAACTATATAACCTGTAGTAGGGGCCAGTTTGGATTTTACCACCAAAGTAGGTCGTGCTGCAGCTCTGTTTTAATAATTTTTCATAAATATGGCTTCGATTGGCAAGAGAACTGCATTGGCTACGTTGGCCACTTTAAGAGCTACCGGAACGTTCCCGCGGGTACCTGTAGTAAGTTCCAGTTATGATTTCAACCCAAAATATGGATCCTAAGATTCACTGGCTATCCTGAACCAGGTTTCCGGGACTTCTGTGGAAAAAAAATATTTGGATCATCCTGATCATTAAGTGGATCGAGAAGAAAAATGACATACGAATAATTTACCTGTTGATATAGGATAGGATTTATAATCATACATGTTCATAGAGTATTACTTATATACGTTAAATATTGCTGTAACTTCCAAGGATGTCATAGGTCGTCCAAACTGTCTTGGAACTCAGAACTAAGGATCTACATGCGGTTGTCATAATCGGTTTACAGAAAAGGGATACAAAATCAACTAAGGATATATGTTCACGAAATTTAAATCCTTAAAGAAATGTTAAAATATAGTAGGGAGAGACCGAAAGAAATATTGACATTTTCAAGCTTATTAGACGGTAAGATGTCAGTTAAAAAAAATTAAAATAGGTTATTGGGAACACATAAAAATCAGACCTGATAGCCACCCAATAAAAATAGCAGAAAACATAAGGTGCAACCGACTCAATTAAAGATGGCATAAACAAGCTATCGAAAATAGAAGAAGAATGGAGTAGAATTGTGAAGAAACAGACCATTTATAAAACAAAAGGAAATGATGAATAGTCAGAGTCAGAAGAAGAAGATTGAAAGGTGACGACTAAAAAAACAAGTAGATTGCACTGACTGATTGATGATTGAAAGAACAATTAGAATAGGAAGAAAGAAAAAAAAAAGAAAAATGGTCAAAAAATGTGTAAAACTAGTAATTTTTAGGTGTGAAGAAATAGAGCTACATACTTTAAAAATACTTCTTTTACACAAGATGTGATTCATCTTCGACAGAATCGTCGAGGAATGTATACAAATATTTCATGTAAAATTAAGTGTCCCAAAACCAAAACATAGGCCACTTCATAAAATGCGTGTTTGATTGAATTTATTTTCTGTTCTCTTTCGACTAATTGTTGAAAAAGATTTTTTTTTATTATAACGACACTTTACAACAGAAAGGTGCATTCGTGTCTTACGAAATTCTGATTTCGTTAATCTATTTCATGTACAAAATTAATCCAATACTTCGTTTCCCACTCCACTTCATTCTGTCCTTCTCAACTTTTATTCTTCAACTTATCTACTTCTCCTTCTATTCCTCCGTTGTTTTGCTTCAACTTTTCCTGCTTCTTGCGATTGCTCTACTTTTCTTATCTCTGTTATTTTTCCTTATTTTTTAATTTTCTCCTTCCACTTTTCTTATTCTGCTAATCTTCTTCCAATTTTGTTTTCTTCTGTTTCTCTACGTCTTCAACTTCTTGTGCTTCTGCTCTTCCGTTTCTCTTCTTCGACTTCTATTCGTCCACTTTGTCCGCTTCGCTTTTCTTCTTCCTCAGTTGTGTTACGCTTCTCTCATTCACGCTGTCTTCTTCTATTTCACTTTTTTATTTTGCTTCTTTCCACTGCACTGCTTCTTCCGTTGTGCCTCCTTCAATGTCCTCTGCTTTTCATTTTTTCCTCGACTCGCTTCGGTTTTCTTCTTCCGTTGATTCCGTTACGTTTCTCTTCTTCGGCTACTGCTACGGCTTCTCTTCTCTGACTAATGCTACGACTACGGCTGCTATTTTCGAACTGTTCTTCTTCAGTTTTTATTCTTCCATACTTGTTTTCATCATTGGTCTCTTCTCTCGCTACTTTTCTTCAGTTTTACTTCATCGACTTCTGTTTGTCCATCCGACTTGATATCTTCCACTTTTTCTTGTTTTTTTCTTCGGCTTCTTCCATTTTCTGGTTTTGCTACAGTTTGGAAAACAGTCTTGTTTCTTTTAGAATGCTCAGTATTCGTGTTATTTGCTCCTCTGTATTTCCCAGGGCGCCACGTAGGCTGGTCTCAATGTTATTTTTCTGCCTCTCGGTTACAAATTTCCGACATTCGAGAATGAAATGCCGGACATCCATCACCGTACCGTAACTTTCACAATTGGGCGGCGGTTCCTTCTTCAACAGGAATGTGTGTGTAAGACGCATGTGTCCGATCCTTAAACGTGTAAGAACACGCCGTTCGGCCGTGCTTCCGCGTTCCGTCCACCTGCAGGTATCTTCCTTTACTTCTCTCAACTTTGACTCCCTAGTCTACCACTGGTTATCCCACCGATGAGTTGTTTATCTTCTCCTGGAATTGGTAAATCGATGGCCTTCATTGGCTAGTCGATCGGCTTCGGAATTACCACTGATTCCAGCGTGCCCAGGAATCCAGCAGAATCGAATAGGTTTGTTCCACGCTATTTCTTCCACTTCTTGGATCCATGGGTGTCGAGATTTTCCCGCCTCTAATGCCAGTAGGCAGCTAGCAGAATTCGTTATTCTGGTTCGGGATCGTGACAGCCATCTTTATGGCGTATGGCCACTCGAGGCCCTACGGGAACCTGTTCCGGAATGACCGGTCCGAGGATTAATCACTAGATGGCCACTAAACGTTGAAAAATGTCCTACTGGCGAGATTTCATGAATTTTGATACCCATATTCCCAAGGTTTCTTCCTTGATGGCCACCGTAGGCCCCACGGGAACCTGTTACAGAATGATCGTACCAGCAACAAGTCAACATTAGTGATCCTCTTAGTAAGAGATATGCGGAAGCAGCCATTATTGAGCCAATCGTGCAGCGAGAGCTGTCAAATCTGAGTCAATCGTGCAAATTTTGCACTGCGGCAAGTGTAATCAGCCTCTGTGAATAAAATAAACACCGTTGCCAAATCGTTGAATCGAATTTCCGCATATCTCTGGCTATGAGGATCACTATTCAACATATGGCCCACAATGGAATAAAAATGGCAAAGGGTAAATGCACCCTTCTTTTTGGCGAAATGCTCCTTAAACTTAGGAAAAATGCTCCTTAGATGTGTTTGCCCGGTTTAATGCAATCGGAGGTATTAACCTTCTGGCTAGCGCTTGCCGGTTGTTTTGACGGGTCTTCAGTTTCTTCAAGATTGTATAGTTTTGACGGGTTTTAAGTTTCTGAATTTAAGAGTCGCCAAAACAAAATTAAGACTCTTCCAAATGAAATTAAGACTCGTTAAAATGAAATTTAAACCCGTCAAAACTACCTCGAAGATTGCAGAGCGAAGCTCCTCTATACAATCTTGAAGAAACATCCGATTGCATTATACCGGACAAACGCATCTAAGGAGCATTTTTCCAAAGTGTAAGGAGAATTTCCCCAAAAAGAAGGGTGCATTTACCCTGCTGCCGAATAAAAATAGTTTGTAGGAATTATTCCAAAGATTGTGACATCCATTCCCGGAAATTTAATTGATATTCCTAAATAGTGTCTCCGTACCGGACAACATCACAGCTTCGAAAACCCGAATTTTTGGGAACCACATGAATTCAAACGGACATTTTCGGTAATGACCATAAAGCAAATGAGTTTTTGAATCTAACGGTGCCAAGAGAATTAAAATTGGCCAATAATTACCAGAGTTTCAAACATTTGAATTTGTTGGGTACCCGGGTAGCCTGACGATCACTTAAAGGTGTTTTTCTTTTTGAACACATAAGGGTTCTTTTGAAATGGAAATATCTTCTCATCAACATGAGACCCTAGGAGTGGATAGCAATTTCTGCTAGAACCAAAGATGTGAAGAGAAAGTATTGATAGGTCCGTTAGAGTACGGCAGGCTGTGAAATTGAATAGAAGCAGTTTAAATTGAGCGGAGGGCTAATTCGAAAAGGAGGTATTCCGGTTAAATTAATAGTTGTGTTTTTTTCAAAACCTCTAACTTGAAAATTAATATCTGTACGTGTAGAATCTAGGAAGTGTAAACAGAAAATTTCCACATCGCTAGAACTGTTCTGTACCATTTGGTGGAATATGAGTCAAGTTGGGGTACCCTTCCCCTCCCTTGCCTATCCCGTACTGGGGTAGTTTGGCGAAAGATTGTGTGCTTGATTGAATACCACTTTTTCAAAATAGCCCTCCGCTCAATTTCATCTACTTCTATTCATTTTCACTGCTGGCCGTACTCTAACGGACCTACCGATACTTTCTCTTCACATCTTTCGGGTCTCATGTAGATGAGAGGATATTTCCACTTCAAAAAATTATATTTAATTACGTATTTCACGCATAATTAGTATATGTATACATGTTTCTTAAAATAAGCTACCCGGTTTGAAAAAAATGTGTAATTTTGTCTAATATCTTATGAACACATTTTGAATCCTTGATTTAGCATAAATTCACGTAATATGTTATGTAAATGTCAGCAAGATATCGCCTAAATCAGATCTTTCTTTTTTTTTTGTCTAAACTTAATCTGGCTTATATTTGAATGGGGAATAGTTTAACGAGTCTGTTAAAATTCATCACTTTTTCGTGTAGAGGTCAGAGCCTAATATATGCATTCGTAGATTTTCTGGTACTTTGTGAGACGTAATAGGATAGTCTTTTGATATTCAACCATTCAACCATTGATTGGAAAATACTTCCCAGATATTATCGATATCTGGATCTTCCGTGACGAAAACATCGATTTAAGACATGACCCACTTAGTGATGGAACAAATTGTTTTGTTTATTACAACGCTCCTAGCGGACGTTTTCGGAAGCTTTTGACGCATATTTGTTGAAATTGACAATAACAATAACAGTTTGTTTTTCAGTTCACAAAACGCTCTCGTTTTGGAGACAGTCACCATAAAAGAGGAGTTTTTGACCCTGCGAAAATTACGAACTCGAAGGTTTACAAAACCGAATGTCACATGATGGTCCGCCTGACAGTTTGGCCGGATCTAGCGACATTTTAGTTTCCTATTTTGTTTTGAAATATAAGGAATAGCGCATATTAGTGCCGTTTTCAAATCCGTTATTTTAAATCCGAAGTAGACCCAAATAATGTTGTTCCACTACTAACTGGGCCTTGCTTTAGACCATTATCTTGCAGTGGTCAAAGTGCGCCAAAGTCTCTCCGGAGTGAACAACATTCGATACCGATGCCCACTATTGTACGATCTGAAACGACTGAAGACGAAGATTCAACTGAGTACGTGTAAAGCCTAGATGGAGCGTTTCCGAATAAAGGAGAGCTGTTTGAAGCGCATCTTAAGGACTGCTAGAGCAGTGTCAAAGCAGCCATCAACAACGCAGCAGAAGATACCATGGGGCTATTCATAAACCACGTAGACTTTTCTGGCGGGAGGGGGATCTGATCAAAGTCTACGCTCCAAACAACATTTCAATAAAATGTAAGGAGACAAGTCTACGAGGGGGGAGAGGAGTCTGAGATTTTCAAAAATGAGTCTACGTGGTTTATGAGCATGCCCCATAGGGTTTGTGGAAAGAAGTCGATGGAGTGTCAGACGGTTTTAGACTAGAAGAATGCAGCGCGAACGATGATACTGCAGCAATAAACCCATCAAAATGTGGAGCAATACTTACAGAGAAAAATACAGGAAATTCATATTTTCTGGGATAAGAAGCGCCACCTGGAGGAATTATAGTGTGAAGAAATGGAGCAGCTGTTTCGTTCTAAACCAAACCCGAAAATTCTACAAGAAACTCGGGCATTCCGAAGGTTTTGAGGAGCGAGCTTCAATGTACCGGGAAAAGGATAGAGGTATCTTGACAGATGAACGTGAGATGATTAAAAGGTAGAAACAGCTCTCCGAAAACACCTGAAAGGTGTAGAAGCTGATCGCGAGAAACACGGTGATTAGTAAGGCGGACAACAGATACGTGCCAACTCCCACGAGAAGTGCAGTTAAGGATGCAACCAAACAACTTAAGAACACCCAGATTGATCGGAAGGATGGTATCAGAGCGGAACTTATTAAAGTTGATGACTTGCCTGAATTGACTGATAGGCAAAATCTGTACAATCAGAAAAAGAAAAAAAAAAAAAACCCATCCATAAAACATATTTTCAAATATAAATCAGTTTTGTGGACGGTTAATCGACAACAGATCAAACCTTCACGTTGCAATAGATTCTCCAAAAGTATCACCAATAACGAGTCCCAACGAAAAACTTATTCATCGATATCGATATTCTTCGATAGGCTACATACAATACTTTTGCTCGTGGAGAGCTATAGAAGATTATCGACGAGAACGGTTTTCCTGGACAACGGACCAGACTGATCCAACGATGGGTTGTATACAGAGTTGGGTGATCTTTCCTGCCTCCTGTTTAATATTGCGCTTGAAGGCTTTATGAAACGTGTCGACTTTAACATTTGAGTACGATTCTCAATAGGGACGATCCAGCCATTTGGGTCATTCCCAGACGACGTAACATTTGGGTATCGTCCAAAGAACCCATTCAGGTTGGTGCTGATCAGTACACCAAGCTAAAACATGGAGTAAAAAACCTTGGATTATGGCATTCAAAGTGAATACGTCGAAGGCTAACTACCTGTTGGCAGGAAGAACTATGACAATCGATAAAAGTGAGTTAGATGTGGTTGGTGACCTCGTGTTTCTCGGATCATTTGTAACGGCGGATAAAAACTGCAGCAGAAAATTTCGGAGACGCATAATATACAGAAGATGAGCTTACTATGAACTCTACAAGACCTTGAGGTCTGGTTAGCTACACTCTCTTTTAAGTGTATCATGTACAAAACCAGTAGGACCGGTAATTCTCTACGAAAATGTAAAAAAGGGCCTGCACTTGGAGGACTTGGAGTTTTTGAACGGCATATGCTTATGATCATTTCTGGCGTATGGAGAATAAACCAACTCTAAAGAGAATATAATAATTCGAAAGGCCAGATAGCACTGGAACTTTCCAGATAGCACTGGAAGTTGAGTCCATAACCCCCCTCAACGCGGCGGGTGACCGAGAAGTTGTCCCAGGGGACCGGGCCTCATCACCCTTCGCGCTAGTTGTCTCAGCCCAGAAGAGCGTTCAGAGAACGGAAACGGATAGAAAGGAGCGTAGATTGTTGTTCCGAACGGCCAGGGCTGCATTAAAACACGAAATTAAGCAACGCAAGTCTAACTGTTTCAAGGAACTATGCCGAGATGCCGATGCCAATCCCTGGAGGGATCCTGACCGAGTAGTCATGAAGAAAATCAAAGGCCCAACGATGCAAGCTGAAAAGTGCCCAGCCAAGCTGAAGCTCATCGGGACATTTCCCGAAACATCAACCACCGATGTGGCCGCCCACGCCGTACAACGAAGCTGAAGGTGACAACTCCAAAGATATGCAAGCTGCCAACGAGGATCTTGTGGCCGTAGCGAAAGGATTGAAGTCGAATCCGGATATAATTCTCAACGTGGCCCTGCGTGCATCCAAGACATGTGGAAGATTAAAAAACTAGTGGTGCTACCGAAGCCAGGAGTGCCCCCGGGGACCCAGCACCCATATGCTTGTTGGATACAATCGGCTTGGATACAGCTCTTGGAAAAGGCTTATCATCGAACCAATCCGGGTTTCGAAAAGGCAAGTCAACGGTGGATACAATTCGGAATGTCGCCGAGAGTGCAAAAGAGGGACACAAACAGAAGCGGAGAAGAAATCTTTACTACGCTGTGATAACGATAGACGTCGAGAAATACTTCCAATAGTGTTGGAAACAACAGCTAGGAAGCCATCGCCGAAGCGCTGCACAGAATGAGGGTTACTGATTACCTGTGCAGGACTCTGAGGAGCTAGTTCCAGAAATGATACATGTACGATACAGAAATGGGGCAGAGGTCGTTTAGGATCACGGCGGGAGTTCCACAAGGTTCCATCCTTGGCCCGACGCTCTGGAACGGGATTTAGACGGGATTGGAGTCGTTGACTTTGCGGACGACGTTTCAGGTGAGACGCTGGAAGAGGTAGAAATGATGGCGACCCAAGCGATCGACATGAATGAAGACTGGATGCATGGAGCCGCAAGCTGCAGTTAAGCCCACCTCAAAACAGAACTGCTATTGGTCAGCAACTGTAAAGCGGTGCAGTGGTCTAAAGTCACTATGGAAGGACATGCCATAGCCTCGAAGCGCGTGCTGAAGTACCTGGGGAGCGATGATCGGAAACCGGCTGAACTACAACAGCCACTTCAACTATGACTGTGAGAAGGCTGCGATGGCTGTCAACTCGGTAACTAGAATTATGCCGAATAACTGTGGACCAAACAACAGCAAAAGGCGTCTCCTGGCTAGGTTTTTTTTCGATACAAAGGTGTGGGGGTCCAGCCTGGGTTTCAGCGCTGGAAACCAAGCAGAACCGAGCGTAGTTTAACAGGACGTATCGTCTCATGGTTATGCGAGTCATGAGCGCATACAGAACCATCTCGTTGGAAGCAGTATTAGCCGGAGTGATCCCTATCGGCATTACCCTAGCGGAGGACAACGAGTGCTACAAGCAGAAGGATATAAGAGGAGTTCGAAAGATCATGCCAGCGGTGATGCGAAGGCGTAACAATAGTGGAACACGGCGGAGAACGTTAGGTAATTGATACAGGCTGCTACCGGTTCTGTCGTCCTGGTTGAACAGAGAACATAACGAGGCCCACTTTCACTTGGCTACACCCAAAAGTTGAAAAGGTTGCAAAAAATGTAATTGCAGTTTTTGCAATAATATCTTGAGAAATTTGCATGGTTCAGAAAAGGCACTTTTGCCCATCACCAAACCCCATTTTGTATAAAAGAAGAAGCGACGCAAGGGTGGGGAGGGGGGGCGCAGCACACAGAACACCCCAAAAAATATAACCGCTGTGTTCTTAGTGCCGCCGCCGCCGAAGCAACCGTTGGTTCAATAAGGATGAAAAAAAACCACAAAATGCCGCAACGCTATTGGCCACTGCAGTGCACTGTTGTAATTCCCCTGTCAAGTGTTCTATTTGTATTTTCACTCGTCATCGCACTCCCATCTCCCTCTCATCAAGTTTGACCTTCTTGATCACCACGCGAAGCCATGCAAGTGTGTGCGAGCGACATTTGCTTTGTTGCTGTACCACTGAGTGCCTCGACAATCGAAGCAACTGTAGGGTTTTTATTCCGATCACTTCATCTTGTTAAAGTGGTTGAATGTTTACTATCCAGAGCCGTGCGCTGGTGGCCACGGTTCAAATCTTGATAACGGAATGAGTTTTTGTTTTTTGTGAGCCCGGACTCCAATATTATACTCAACAACTAATACACTGCACAACCCACGCACACATCGAATTTACCAAAGCGAATTGATGTGAAGCTATTTTGCCCACGACCATTGTTGCATTTTTCTCCAAGTTCCGATCCATTACGAGAAATGAAACAAAATCATTCGAAATTGCATTACAATCTAGCTTTTTTTTATTTTGGGTGTAGTCATGGCTGCTACTGGAAGTATCTGCACAGATTCAGACACGCAGTATCCCCTCTCCGTCGGGAATACACAAACGTCGAAGAGTCACCGGATCACGTGGTTTTTGAGTACCCACTGTTCAGCTTAATGCAAAGCGCTATGATTGTCATAAACGGAGCAAACACCACTCCAGACAATGTCGATCACAGAATGTGTCGCGATGAAAATAAGTGAAACGCACTTAACGGAGTTTTTAGGTAAATCATGTCGGCTCTGCAGCGAAAATGGAAAATGGGAACTGCTCGAGTCATCTGCTGCAAAGATAGGAGTGAAATGGTTCACCGTGGTTCGGTTTCGAAAGCAATTCCACTTACGCCAAACTCTCCGTCCGTATAGGATAGATCCACCGTCGGGGGTTACTCGAGTCGTTTGCAGCGTAGATAGAAGCTGACTGGCTCACCGTGGACCGGAACCGGAAGAATTTCCTCTGTCGGAGTGCTCTTTCTCAGCGTAGGGCAGATTCACCGTCGGGGACTATTCGAGTCGATCGTGTCGAGGGTGGGAACTAAATGGCTCAGAAAGTTAAGAGCTAACGGGCACATAAAGAAGCCAATCCAGCTCTAAGTTATCAGAGCTGCAGCGCAAACGGAGAAAAGGCCAACGGTTCAGCATCACAGGTGCATAGATCAGGAGCAAGTGACCAACGAAAGTGGCTATAAGGAGGGGCTTGTCATAACCGTCGGCTACTCCCTATCGGTACACGTCTAGATGGGTGTACATAACGGCTTCTAGCAGCGGAATTGCGATTAAAGCTGAGATTTGAAGAAAAGGGATACCACCCCCCCCCCCCCCCACTCCTTCCTGAAGTTTTCGCTACACCGTGGTCACGAGGGGAAAAGGCTAAGAAAGAGTAAGGATTGTTTTTAGAGGTTATGCACAAAAGCGAGTCCCATTACCGCTAAGTGAGTTCCACATCGAACCAACAACAATACAGGCCTGGTTTTTGAAGCTTTTTAAACCATACCTTAAAAAAAAACAAGAAACAGAGATGTACTCAGATTATCAAAATCAGTTAATTTATCTTTATGACTCGGCTCTACGGGCTTCGGATAGAAAGTCGAATTTTCAAGTGATCTTCGTGCCGCTCTGAATGCGTCGGAAGGGTAAAAATACGATGCAAAACTTCAACCGTTATTGAACGTAAGTCTAAATAGAACTTGCTCAAGATAAAATATGCGAAGTTGTTGAGCATGACGAAGTCTTGAAATCAGCAAAGTTTCATGCGATTCAAAGATGGTGTTGTCAGCTACATGGTCGAGTTGAAGCAAAATACTTTCTTCGTGAATTCAAGAAAGCTTTCTTAAATTAGTTGTAAAATTTACCGCATTCTGTAAACCGTAAAAAAAATACAAAAAAAAAGTTTCACTTTTTAAGGTTAATAATCCATTATTGAAGCTTCTGACAAAACTCTCATAAACTACAGTGAGCGCTCGCCTTCCTTTTGTTTGAGTTCCCACTTCTCCTCCGTCCGACTGTGCATTCCATTGGGACTGGTACCAACAAACCATATGGATTGCCTACTCTCTCAAAAGCTCCGTTCCCTTCGAAATCAAAGCCAAGAAAAGCACCACAGTTGCTACAAACCTTGACCGTGGACGTCGCGACGGCCAAATATCGACGGAGCAGCCTTATTTGGCATTCCGGAGAGCTACACTCACCTGAAAGTAGAGGAAGAAGGAAAACAACATAGGTTAGAACATAATCAATGTCTCTTGTTGGAGCTTTATGCTGTGGTTCTAAACCAACATTCTCCCCCACCCCTCCCACTCAAAACAACCCCAACAACGCAATCAATCGAAGGGCAGCTGATTCCATTCAGTAGACCGTACTTATCTTCTCTCGTTCTCGCTCTTCAAACAAAATGTTTGTGAAATGTTCTAATCCTCCCCTACCCACGAACTTTCTCGCCCCCTCCCAAGGCTTAGCCGCAAACAATCAATTTAGGCGGCTTTAGGCAGGCATTAAGTACTTGCTGCACTGTTTGTAATCCTTCGAGTGGCTCGGACGACGTACTCACTCATTCACTCTCGTTCGCTCGTTCACTTGTTTGCTTGCCAGCTCGCTCGCCCATGGCCCATAATATTATTTTCTCGCCTCAAAATCCGGACAATAAACAAGTTGACTACAGCGAATTCCGGCACCCTGTACGGAACGGCCACGGAAAAATGTGCGGAGGCAGAGCGAGGGGGTTCATGTAAAATGTATTGCCATAAGCTCAACGTCAGCGAGAGGATGCCTCGGGGTAAGCTTTTCCGGAATCGGAACGAATTGAAACAAATGCAAGGGGTCGTTCGGTTGGACGGGGGAGAGGTATAGGGGAAAGTTTTTCCAGCTGTACGGTCGCCCGTATGATCCCGCACGCGTTGTTTGATTGTCGGCGGTCATTGGTGTGGTCAAAATTCGAGTGTGATACTGGCCTTACGAGCAGCAAAAGTGGTGCAACTACCAACACCGAAATGACAATTTGCAGCGCGAGGTTGTTCCTGAGTTGGTGGACTTCGAAATTTTGTTTGAATTGAATCGATATTGTTCGATGTTGAAAAATGAAAGTCATCCCATGTGGCACTTGTACTAACTCCGAAACTTGATAAGGGTTGCAACATCCTCAACTTGGAAATCGAAAATTTGACGGTATGAGTCGAAATAAAAAAAAAATGCCATCTCAAAAGTAAAACTTCTCCTTTAAAAGCACATGGAACAACAACAACATTTTGGAGATGCCATGCAAACCGAAAACGGGTCCAGGCAGAAACCAACAAGCATTCATCCAAACGAGCGCCGGAGCTCAGTGCTTTTCGATGTGTAAGAGCTTTTACCGTCTCACCTCGCCCAGGCTCGCTTCGGTTGGTTGGTCCTCGGTGGTCTCCGTTGACCAGCCTAGCCGACCTGTGCCTGACTGACCAGCAAATGCTCGAGGATGAATGATTGAAATATTCATGGGGGCATCGTCGTCTGTTGGTAGGTCAGCGAGAAAATCCTGCCCGGTTCCCGTTCAAGCTGCAGAGTGGCAGAGTAGCACAAATTTTCCACCGTTACCCAGCAATGCAATGGAATCTATGTCTGAGGTTAGACTGATGGGATGGAAAAAAAAGAAGAAGTGTGAATGACTCTGTAACATTCGAGCAGGACGTAAAAGGAAGTATTTAGATTGAGCTGGGTTTGGAGTTTTCAAGGATGAATGATAGTAGTTGGTTTGAACTACCGGGATTGATTGCAACTCAGGCGCTTCATTCATTTGGAAACTCAACTCAGGTCTGACGAAAAATCCCTTTCCCGGATACATACAAGTGAGATTCTTTGTCCTGCGGCTTCATACAATGCCATTCATCATCGTATTTCAACTTTGTCGCAGAGTGCCAAAACAAAACAGAAGACAAACTCCATACGAAAACGACTTCCGTTTATGAGACAGCAGACTTTTCCAGTTTTCCTCTTCTTTCGACTAGGTTACTATTGACATGCCGGGAAAAGGGTATGCCACATATTCGATTATTCGCCTTCCCCTTTAATTCAACTTTTTTCATTTCGAGTTTTTACGATTCTCGGACCATTTCGACTATTAGGTCTACTTCATCAATTTCTTTGTTTTTTCATCATGTCTTGCTGATTTTATCTATGCATATGCAGCAAGGGAATGCGATGATTTATGATCTAATTAAACGAGTTTTGTAGCAGTAGTGAGCTTTCTGCGCCATGGCATGGGAGGAGGCGTCGCTGTCCTTAGGTTATTGATACAGAAGATATAAAATGGGATCCGTCTCCAGCAATAACTCACAGTGACCTGCATACAAAATTGTCAAGTTTGGTTTTTTTTTCTGACGTAAAAAATTGAGATTGAAGCTGACTTTGATTGCTTTGACGGAACAGCTGAACTGTTAAGTAAACCTTGAAGCCATTTGACAATGATGACAATGACAGTAATTTTCTACCAGATGGTTCCCCAAGTAACAATTTTAGTTTTATTCCAGCCGTATAGCACTCCTCCCGGTTTTGTTGATGAAACTACATTTAAAACTGTTTTGTCTACCAACACCTTCTATATGCTTCTTTAAAGCCAAAATTTGAAATTTGCCCACTCTATAGATGGCTGTGAAAACAAGTCAATAAAAACCTTTATAAGACCATAACGATTTTGAAAATGATCTAGTGAAAGAGGTTATGACCACTTGAGAATCATCATAAAACCTATTGGCTGTCATTAAAACCAACATACGGCGAAATGGCCACAGCTGTCAAACTTATCGTGGTTGGTTTTGTTTTGGTTGATTTATTCGATTCTCTGCTCTTCTGATTAATTTAGCAGTAAATAATATCTAAGATAAAATTTCTAGTGTTGCGTGAAATTTTGTTTGATAGCAAAATATCCAACAAATTGAGTGTTTTACAGCGTATCATACTGCAAATCATATGCGCATTTATCCGGACACCTCAAAACATGAATAAAACTTAAATTTCGCATTATATTTCCGCCGTAGTTGTTTCGAACTTTGGGCTAAACTCCGTCCATTAGGGTTTGTACAGACTCTTCAGAAATCGTAGAAGCCGTCTTTGTCCAAATTTGCTGGAACTGTTTGATGTCTTTGATTCTTTGCTTCCTTCCAGAAAGCTTCCGCTTTATCAGAGCCCAATATCTCTCGATTGGTCGTAGCTCAAGGCAATTTGGCGGGTTTGAGGTTTTTGGTACAATGTTCACTTGATTTGCTTGGTACCACTCCATCACAGTTTTAGCATAGTGGCATGATGCCAAATCGGGCCAGAACAAAGGTTTTTCTTTGTGACTTTTGATGAAGGGTAGCAATCGCTTCTGCAGACACTCTTTCTGATAGATCTCCTTGTTGATTGTGCCTGTAGTGACGAAAGATTTACTCTTTTTGCCACACGTGCAAATTGCTTACCACACAAGGTATTTTTTGGGAAATTTCGATTTCTTCTTCGTTCTGAAATGCTCAGCTGTAGCATTTCTGGCCATAGCAGAATAAAAAGCCAGCCCTGGAAGCTGCTTGAAATCCTCCAGGACATAAGTTTCATCGTCCATAACAACGCATGAAAACTTCGTCAAATATTCGCAGTACAAACGTCGAGCCCGTGATTTTGCTGCCAAGTTCTGTTTGTCGTTGCGATTTGGAACTGTTTTTACTTTATACGACTTAAGTCCCAAACGTTGTTTAGATTTTTGGACAAACCTTCTATCTTTTCCCCCATCTTTCCCCCACTATCAATTCCAATCATTTCCACACACATTTCACATCCCACCTTTCCCATCATATCCCATCACCACTTTTCATCCTCCCATTCCCACTCATTTCTCATATCACCTACCACCATTAACATACACTACACAACTAACTAAACTAAATCCCGTCTCCATTTACATCTATTCGCTTCTCCATCCTATTTTTTTTTTTTTTTTCACAACACATTTTCCTAAACCATATGTTTCTTTTTCTTTACAATTCTTACCCCCAAAAAATTTAAAATCCCACAACCAATAACCCAAACCACTTTTACACCACCCTCACAAAACCCTTTAATTAACACTTTTATACACTTTCCAAAACCCAAAAACCTCCATCAAAACCAAATTTTTTAACTTACAACCCTAACGCATTTTTTCCCTTCTCCACTTCTCCACTAGCTTTCCTCTCATTTCCCCACACTCCCTCAACAGCCTCCCTCCTTCCCACCCCCAACAAGAGATGAGTCTTCTCCCTCCCCTCCCTCCCCATGACATGCCCTCCTTCCTCCCCCCCCCACCCCCCCCCTATTTATTTTCTCCACGCCCCCCTTTCCCTCACCCATCCCACAACCCCCCCTTTTTTTTCTCGCCATCTTAATACTAAACATGTAAACAATGTAAACATCAATCATAGTCTTTTTCTCATCCCCCCACCACATTTTTCCCCCATTCCAATCCATGTTTAAGGTTCCGTTATTGTCACCTTCACAACTAAAACAAAATTAAAACAAATATATTCTAATTAATCATAACTTCCTAAATTGTTCTTCATAGGTTTCTAAAAAATCCAATTTTTCCGTCTCTCTTCTTTCTTCATTTAAAATTTGGTGCGTTTATTTTTCCCTTCCTTTCTACCCCATAAAACCCCTTTCCATTCCAACCCCAAACCTTCTTTTCTTCCCATGTCAATTTCCATTTACACATATCTGGACAAAAAAGCTTAAAAAAGGTTTTTCACTCCATATAAGTTACTAGAATGAAACCTAAAACCGCTTTAAACCCTCCCCTCCAAACCAATAAACCCTTAAGTATTAGGTTTCCAACTTCGTCCCTTCCCAAACATGCTAAAATATGAAACCTGCCACCCGCAAAACCCAATTTCTTTACCTACACACCTATACCTTTTCTTCGTCTCCCTCTGAAACCCCGGTTTTGCTTCATTCCCCACTCCCGCTCCAGCACAATGGCCGCACGTGATTTCTGGGCATCTTCGCCTATGCAAGCAACTACACCACCTTGTTTGCATGGGGAGCGGGGTCTTCCGGTAAGCCACGAAAGGTTTTCTCGTATTTTACCGTCGAGACATCTATTCACGGAGCTGGTTCTTCGTTTTTGTCATCTCAAATACTTTCAACCCATTCCCTCCCCCCCCTCCGTTCAAACTCCTCCTATTTCTTTTTTCCAACTCCGTCATTTCGAATTTGAATAATGACCGTTTTTAAAGATTGTACTCGAAAATAATACAACCCTTTCTTTTGTGTATAACTTTTTATTGCATGATTAAAACTTGATAAAAATTTAGGTAAAACTAGTTAAGAGTGTAATGTTTACATGTGCAAAATTGCGTAGGCACAATCTTTCAAGTGGTTATCAAGATGGCATCCAAGCAAAAAAGTGTTTCGACAAAAAATTAAGGGCATGGTCGTAGAAAATCCAGGCCAGTCCCACAGGTGGATCGCGAAACAGATGGGAATCGACAAATCGGCCGTGTCCCGTGTGGTAAAATCGTTCAAGAAGACCCAGACGACCCAGCGGCAACTGACAACGGAAAGAAAACACAACCCCGTGAACGCAAGGAAGGTGAGGGATTACTTCAAGCGCAATCCGAACCATTCGATTCGGGACGTGGCCAAGAAGGTAAATTCTTCCATCTGGTTCGTCCAGCAGACAATGAAGCGGGCCGGACTTCATGTCTTCAAGGTAAGGAAGGCGCCTAACCAAAACGATAAACAGAATACGGTGGTCAAATCCCACGCCAGGAAGCTGTACCGCGAGTGGTTGGTGCAACCGAAATGCACCGTAAAGGACGACAAGACATACATTAAAGCGGACGCCAAGCAGATCCCCGGTCTGGAGTTTCGTCGGTAAGTCCCACCTGGATGTTCCTGAGAAGTTCCGGAAGAAGCAGGTCGACAAATTTGCCAAGAAGTACATGGTGTAGCAGGCGATGTGTGAGTGCGGCCAATTCAGCAAGCTGTACATAACGACCGGCACCATCAACGGCTAAATATATAAAGCAGAATGCCTCCAGAAGCGCCTGCTGCCCTTCCTTCGGTTCCACGAAGATGACACTCTGTTTTGGCCGGATCTAGCAGCGTGCCATTGCGCGAATTGGCGATGGAGTGGTACGAAGCCAACCAACCCGGGCCCCACGCACACCAAAAGAAAAAATGTTAACCAAACCAAGTTGGTAACCCACGGATACCGGGTTATAACCAACATTTCAAAAAAAAGGTAATATGTGTTTATTTATTTCCTGAGAGTTTATTTATTTCAAAAATATCCGACTTAAAATGAATTTCTGGTGATCATTTTTGTTTGTTGCAATTTTTTCGTATACAATCTTTATACAGCAATTTCATAGAAAAAAGATATAAGATCTCTCAGAATTTCATAATAATTGGTAGTTTTATTATTTATCGAAAAATATTCGACCGGTATTTTTTTTTTATTTCGCTATTAGGGTGGCCGTTTCTGCGTTAGGGTGGTCTAAAAATATGCTTTTTTCATAAAAATCATAACTTTTGAATCAGTGGGCCGATTTATCAATAAAACACGTAAATGAGAGGTACTTAAACGTAAATGAGAGATAATTAAACATACTTTCAAGTAAAAATAGAAAAACACCTCCGTTATTGCAACATTGATTATGAAAACATGGATTCTTTTAGTTTTTCAATATTTTCATGGTCTCGGGACCAAAGAGCCTTCTCTTTTTTATATTTTTTTCTTTAAAGATTGGACATTTTTACATAACATATAAAAAAAAACTGGCGATTTATGTATTTTAGTTTTTGAGATAAGTTTTTTCAAAAATGCTATGTTTTTAGATGTCGCTAACTCTCTTATTACGCGTTTTTGTTAATGGAAGCAACATGCCAACCATGCGTTTATTAATTTATTGATTGTATCTACAATGTATTTATGTAAAATGTAGATATACTAACATAGATAGTAATATTTACATCGGTGGCCCCAAATGGCCTCCTCTAGCTACTACACACGTTTTCAATCGCTTTTGGAAATCATCGACAGTGGACGTAAGTTACTCCATAGATATAGCATCCCGGGGTTCGGTAAGACTGGCTTTTAAATGATCCAACGATGTGTGTGGCTTACTACAGGCTCTGGACTAAAGAATGGACCAGTAATCCACTGGATTCAGGTCAGGAGCGTTGGAAGACCATTCATCTCTGGTCAAATATCTCGGGAAAATCCTCTTACAGGTTCCACCGTCCTTTTTGCTCCACGTGGTTTGCATTAAACAAGTGGACAAAAATTGCCGATTTTTCATGGATTTACCTTAACCCGCACTGACGAAACTACCCATGCAGCATCAATCATAGTAACCCATGAGTCAGCAGACAAAATTTGACAGGTCTATCAGTCGAACTCTAACCGTTATGGCGAAAACAGTGAAGCAACTACCTTCCAGAGGTGTGCGCGTTCAAAGAACGGCACCCTGCCGCGTCGAAAACGGACATCGTGCGGCACTTTGTGGACGCCAGATACGCCCGTTTCGGCATTTACAACATCTTGGCACTATTAGACAACAATCAGAGCATCGAAAGAAAGCCCGGTTCCAGACGACCGACGACCCTGAGCGACAAGAAGCTCCAACGGATGCTGAAGAGGAAGACCGAGGGAAAAGTCGCTGCGTGCGCTTGGCCGGGAGTCGGTTCAACCGGTCAAACAGTGAAAAAGTACCTGGCGAACATAAACATATATGTCAGGAAGCGGAAATCGCGTCCACTGGTGTCGGAGCTGTAGGCAATGACGCAGCGGCAGCGGCTGAATAAGATGGTCAACTCGATATTCCCGGCGAATCGCGTCGTGGCGGTGGTGATGGACGACGAAAGATATCTCACCGGGGGCGACTCCGGCGTAGTGGTTAACATCCATACCTCTCACGCCAAAGTCACGAGTTCGAATCTCACCCCCGGACAAGCTACAAAAATGACCAAGACCGGTGTTTGAGTGACTATGACGGGAGATGAACCAGCCCGAGGCTGAAAATCTCGATAATCAAGAAACAAACAAACAAAAAAGATATCTCACCCTGGATGGCAACGACTGGCAGGACACTTCGTATTTTACTTTCCCCACGGAGGAAGTGAGCTCCGAGGTGAAGTTCATTTCACACACCAAGTTCCCCAAGAAGTTGCTGCTGTGGCTGACAATGAGCGAGAAGGGGATGTCAAAGCCGCTTTTCTTTCGCCCCGGACTGGCCGTGAACGGGGAAATTTATAGTACGAAATGTCTGCCGGAAGTTTTGTCGTTCATCAAGAAATACCATAAGGGCGAAGACGCGGTGTTCTGAGATGGAGCGGCTGAATATCGATGTGGTACTCAAATCGGCGAACTCGCCCAACGTCCCCCAACTGCGTCTCATCGAGAATTTCTGGGCCAACCTGAAGCGTGAGATCTACTCCAACAATTTTGTCGCGAAAACTGAGGAGGAATTGATAAATAAAACGAAGAAAGAACTCAAAAGATGCCTACACGCATGTTTTCGTCCGCCATGGCGAATGTTCCGATTAACTGCCGGAAGGTCGCTCTCAAAGGCGTAGAATTTTTTTTGCAAGTATGCTTCAATAATCACTTTCCATGGGAAATTTATCAAAAGGAATTTTCTTTCTTAGCTTTTTTTTATCACCATCCGAAAAACGTCCATTTTTTTTAATGCAAACGTAAATGGTGCCCAATCTTGTTGGAACGGTTATTTCCCCTCCCCCCTCAGTTTTCGCCCCCCCCCCCCCCTCCTGCCCCCCCCCATGTTTGTTCTATTCCTCAAAATCCTTCCCCCCTCCACACCACCCCCCCTTTCTTCCCCCTACCCTTTCCATCTTTCTTTATAACCCAGGAGGTTTCCTTTCCCACTCATCCCCGTCTTCGTATTTTTGCTTCTTTCCTCCCTAACTTTCAAATGAATCTTTCTTTTTTCTCATTTCAACATCTGACGAATCCGAACTAAGGCTTGCTTCATTTAGAATTGGATCAAACTTTTGCTCATATTGTGGCGCTCCTGGTGGACGGATTTGGAAGTTCATGGCGCCCACGTGTCGGGAATTTTGTCAGCTTCACGTTTGTATTTTTGACATTCCGCAAATCGACTGTACTTTGTAAACAATCAACATGGAAGCCGAAAGAAGGGAAAAAAATGTGCACAGTTATGTGGAAAATCCATTGTGGTCTGCATCTAGGCTAGCTAAACAGCTGAAATTGCCCAGAAATACCGTATGGCGCGTTATCAAACGGTATAAGGAAACATTGACGACGATTCGGAAGTCTCAAGCCAATCGTCGGAGTGGAACTGTTGACCGGAAACTGCGTGGTAAAATTTTGAAGACGATTAAGAGGAATCCCAATCTGTCGGACCGTGATTTGGCCAGAAAATTCGGTGCTGCCCATAGTACCGTGAGGAGAACTCGACTCCGGGAAGGGATCAAGTCGTATCGAGCTAGCAAACAGCCAAATCGGAGCATAAAACAGAATAGTGTGGCCAAAATCCGTGCTCGGAAGCTATACGACCAGGTGCTGACCAAGTTCGTCGGGTGTCTTCTGATGGACGATGAAACCTATGTCAAGGCTGACTTCTGGCAAATCCCAGGTCAAAAATTTTACTTGGCAACGGCTCGGGGGGATGTTCCAGCCAAATTTAAATTTGTTTTTGCCGACAAATTTGTACGAAAATTCATGATTTGGCAGGGCATTTGCAGCTGTGGCAAAAAAACGAAAGTTTTCGTTACAAATAAGACAATGACGTCGGAACTATACCAAAAAGAGTGTCTCCAAAAACGAATTTTGCCGTTTGCCGGCGTCGGTGGTGTAGTGGGAATCCTTGCCCCCCCCTGCGCCCGCCTGGCTCTCGCCCCCGTCCCCGTTCGTGTTGGTTATGCTGAGGCATAAGATCCCGTCCTCCTCCGGCGGGGAAGGAAAACCGTTGGTCGCCCCCGATCTTCATCAGTGGAAGGGGAGGTCCGGGGGGGGGGAGTCGTCTTCCTGGCGTCGGTGATTGTCACCATGTGAGGAAATAGGCCGACGTAAAATAAAGATTAAAAAAAAAAAAAAACGAATTTTGCCGTTCATTCGATCCCACAACCATCCCGTAATGTTTTGGCCAGATTTGGCAAGCTTTCATTACAGCAAAGTCGTTCAAGAATGGTATGCAGAGAAAGGGGTCCAGGTTGTTCGAAAAACCTTAACCCACCCAACTGCCCCCAGTTCCGCCCTATTGAGAAATACTGGGCAATCATGAAGAGGAGACTCAAGGCAAAGGGAAAGGTTGTCAAAGACATCAATCAGATGAAGACCTGGTGGAATAAGATAGCTAAAACGATGGACGAAGAAGGTGTGCGCCGCCTAATGAGCCGTGTTACAGGAAAAATTCGAGAATTCCTTCGAAACCATGACGACTAATTTTATCCGTATTTTTTCTTAAAAGAATGCAGAAAGGCAATTGTTTTTGTTCCAATTCTATCTGAAGCAAGCTTTATACACTGAGAGAAAAAAACACGGATAATATTTCTCCCTGTATAATATCAATAAAAGTTTAAATCAGCCACTCACTCAACCTCGACTCGAAGTCGGACCTGCTGCAATACATGATAATGTACAATACGAGCCCTCGTTCGGTGACAGGCAAACCTCCCATAATAGTTGGAAAACAGTTCAAAACTGCCATGTTTAAAAGACCTCGCGACAAGGCTATCAGTGAGTTCTGAAGTTCACGATAAACATGCCGTTCTTAAGGGCATACGCTGAAGCATTCTCGACAGCAGCCATTACCTCAAAATTTAGAATTAATGTAACTCCGAATCTGTACTAGATATTGAATATTTCATCACATCAGTTTGTATGCTTACTTACTGTGAGCGATTTGATGGAGTTCGATTCAATGTTCATTCACTAACAATCGAGATATTTAAATTTGAAATTGCGAGGTAAGTTTGCGATAGAGAGAAAGAGAAAAAAGATAGGAAAAAATACATGGATCAGCAATTCACCCTAGGTCAAGGCCGTACGAGCCCCCCTATTTGAACTCCGTCTAGTTTTTGGGAATTTGAAATCTGCACAAAATTTCACCTGAAATCTTACCGTAAATATTTTCCATCACTAAAACCAGTATTACCTACCAAAAACTCACGTAGCTCTTAGGTGATTTCCAGATAGATACACTATTCTGTCTGAAAAATCAATGTGCAGTTTTATTTTGCGGTAATTATTTTTCTTAAGTTAGCCTTCATCTCCTCGCAGCGGTATTCAACACAAACATTTTTATTAGAAGGTGTGCGTAAATTGCACCAATTGAGTTTTTTAACATTTCATTTTCGCACACTAATGCACCATAGAACCCTAATAAATTTCTTATGGTTATTTTACTTAACGACATATTCGGGTTAACATCCAAACCGTATAGGGTATAGTTTAATCATTCGAGTTATTGACCGAAAGGGAAACAGAGTAGTGGGAAAACAAACTATACAAACGTCACGGGTGCGCGAAAGAGAAAGGTGATCTCGCCAAAAAAGCAACAAACCAAAAAACTTTGGCAAGAATAAAACAAACCACAAACCACCACCAACCACCACCACAAACAGAGAAATTCCCAAAATACCAAACCCATATTGAAATATGAAAACCAAACAAAGGTAAAAAATAAAGATGCTTTGGTATCCGTTATGAAACCCCCACCTAATTCCAGCCAATCCATAAAACACTCCACATTCTCCCCCTCCTCTCCTCTTCTCTTTTTTTCCCCTCCGTTCATTCATCTTGCATGAAAGAAATATTAGGCCTGTTTAACGACCAGCTCGCGATAACTCGAAACTTATTTTTTGTCTCTTTTCGGCATTCGTTCAAGGATTGCGAGAGATCGCGAGCTCTCATAAAACAGGCCTTATAAAACTCTGAGAATGCGAGGTAGCCGATTTGCAGGTGTGTGTTCATTCATTTGCTTCTGCCTGTGTTGTGCGCTTGTGGTCAGCTCAATCGTTTATTTTTTGCCATTTCAACAGCAGCGTTAGTTCAGTTTTGGAGATAGGCTGTACAGGACGTAATTTCAAGATTGTGGTGTCGTGAGTTTCGTAAGTTTTAATAAAGAATCGAGCGAAAAAAGAACACTTAATACTTGGAAAATGGCCAGTAAGCGATCCAACTCGTTGCTTAATTATTTTTGCAAAAACAACGTGTTGAGTACAGAAGTGAGTCTTATGAACTTAGTTGATTTCAAAAATAACATTATATTGCTTTATAAGTATTCTCGATCGTCATTATTATTGAGCTATGCATAAAGTCACAACGCTATTAGTCTCGTATTTGAAGCATTTGCGCTACTACGTACCAGTCCGGCATGGGAAAATCGGTTCGTACGACAAGTACTGCTCTGTTTCATCACACTGGCTTCTTTTATTTTATTTAGAACTAACATAAAAATTGATAGAATGAAAGATTGGGCAAAACGACAGCTGAATGTGCTCTGTTTGAATCTAGTTGTAGTAGTGCTTTTGATTCCTAATTATTTGATGGATTTTAAGTGAAAATGACTAAAAAGTAATGGTAAACAATGATTTTAAGCGACGATTGCTCGAGGATAAAAATTCATTCAGAAAAAGTGAAACCTTCAGTTGCTAGGGAAAACTTAGCTCTATCAGATGGTGTAGCAAGAATGCTTGGGTGTGCTTTGATTTGTGAGCGACGTATTGTAAATACGCTGAAGTGTTTACGATTGTTTTCGGTTCTGAGAGCTGATTGAGCATGTTTCTTCACAATCGATATGGTTAATTTAAACTGCTGAGTTATAATCCACCAACACGTTGTACTAAATTTTTACGTTCAGCTTTTAGGGTTCTATCGAATGTTTAAGTCAGCAGGTAATCTCATTTGCATCCGATCACATTTTTTCTTAATTTTTTTTTCTTACTGCCATCCTTTGAATATGTGTGCGCAGGGACTTGAATGCAGCATCAATGCAGTATTGTTTTGGCTATGCTTGAGCGAGTGAATTATTTTTTCGAAGGGATTGGTATGCCGGTTTCTTTTCGTAGTCAGCGTAAAACTATTAAAATTGTAGCAATCGTTGAGGGACCACGGTCATATTGGCTACGATTAGTTATCATTAGATAATTTAGCGGTACTAGTTACTTGATTTTCCCCGGCTTGAAGGCAGTTTAAGTAGCAGATACAAAAACTTCTTCAGCACAACGTTTGAAAAACATACGCTACACAAGATGTTTGTTTTTATATCACTGTTATTTATAATCAGTGAAAGAAGTCTTGGCCTCTGGAATTTCAGATCATTAAGTTAAAATGCTTGAGAATCCAATAATGGACGCACCAATAACTTGATTTAAATAATATAGATCAAGGTTTTATTATGTAGATCAAAATTGCATTATTCAAAATAGGCATGTCCTTTTCATTTAATTCCAGCATATTCCTGGCTACAGCTCACAAGAACAGCCTTTTCAAGCAACTCCTGCAGATCAGAAGTTAAAATTAAAAATCCGTTCTACGAGCAACAAAGTAACGATGGTTCAAACAATATCCACCCTAGAGATATCTCTCTGTTTTTGAACCATTCGTTGGACATAAGTGTAATTTGCTCGACATACGACTCTATCTGGTGTCCTCCTGAAAAGTATTCATATCCGGGTTCTGGAAAAAGGAATCTTCACTTCCAAACAAATTGGCTAAAAAAGTATTATTGGTTAGATCATATTCGGAAAATGAATATTTTGCTTTTCATTTAGATTTTTTTTTACTTTCTCGGCTGGTGGCTTTTAAGCCATTAAAAGTTGAAGTGATTGGTCTGTCTTCTGTTTCGGAAACGTGAGTAGGAGTTTTACAGTAACCGCGAGCCCAAAGAGTGTCACTATTCCTATCCTAGCGTAGTTAAAAGAGATGCGAAACCAAAGCAAGGTAAGGTCAGTTCTTATTCAATTGCCATACATTTCGATTAGGGAGAAGCTTATGGCTATTGCCAGAAACAGACTGAAGGTTATCGTTAACGCTGTACCACTACGTCTTCAACGGGATCAGGGTTTAGGTTTAGCAGCGAATGGAATGTTGAGTGAACAACTTCGAAGGATTCCTACCTCACCTCCTCACGCCTCCACGAGTCATATGATCACAAAAGACTACCAGCTGAAACATGGAGACGCTGGTTGGCGTAGCCTGGGCAATGTTGTCAATCTGACAATAGTGAAGTGAGGGGGTGCGACAGAAGATCATGTACCTTTAAATCATATTGTATATTTTCCATTCTCATTTTATCAATAATTTCAGCACGCTTTGGAATCATTTTTGCATTCCAAAACCATGTAAAAGCCGGGAGCAACACGACAGGCATCAAAGGCTCAATTTGTTTTTCAGCATTTCAGCGTTACACTTAATTTAAAATTGCACTTCTGAATTTCAACTACTATGTTCATAAAAGACTGGCATGTGCTTTTAACCAATGTAAGATTATATTTTAATATTGTGTTTAGTGGCATTATGTTAAGGTAAACCGCTTTATTTCAGGAATCATCAAACCCGGACTCTTCGTTCACTCCAATTGCTATCTTTGAAATGTTACTAGAACAGTATAAAAAATATTACTACATGTCTTTTAAAACAACATCTTTTATTGAAATTTTATCTTTTTGATATTTGGAATGATCTATTCTGTTTTGAGCTTTTCCAGGACAAGAAGGATATTAATTCATATCTAATTTTTATTTATTTTTCACAGACAATCCATTGGTAGTATCATTCAAGTTTGAAATTTGAATAAATTGGCATGTTTGTCATAATAATGATATCCTAATATTGTGTGTACAAAATATGCCCAATTTCTAAATAACATATAACGGGGAAAGGGAGGGACCATCAGGGCACCCAAGTGAAACGATTTGGATAGGGAGCATGGGACTGCCTCCTCCCTAATGCGGTAACATTTCGCGGAACGAGGGCGGGCTCTTCGACCCCATCTATTGGGTTTATTCAATCGTCGAGGGCGCGATTCTAGTGCTGTGCGTGTGAACTTTTCTCTGGAAGGAGTTCTTTCCCTATATTCGCGGGTTCGCTTAAGTGTCTCTGCTTACTCGAAAAATTAAGAATTAACGGATTTAAGAACTTGGGAATTCAGGAAATTAGGAATATATAAAAATAAGAATTCATAATATACGAATTTGAGAATTTATATATTAGAAAATATAAATATAAAGATGTATTAAAAAACATTGAAACTAAAAAGATAGAGAATAAGAAATCATAAGTTTGGAAATTTTAGGATATTAAGAATTTTTGAATTCTGTGGATTTATGAATAGGAATTAAGGAAATAAAGTATTTTAGAATATGTATAAAAATTTGAGAATTCAAGAATTAGAAGATCTGAGAATTTTAAGAATTAGGGAAACTAAGGAATTAAAAATTTTAGAATCGACGAATTTAATAATCAAGGAATTTAATATATCAAGAATCAGAAAATGTAAAATGTTTGAAAATTTAAGAATTAATATACGAAATAAATATATCTTAATATACGAAATAAATAATTTCAGAATTAAGTCATTAATTTATTTAGTTTAGTATGTAATACAATAAGAATTTAAGAAAATAAGAAAATAGGAAAATATTTAAGAACTAGTTTCCGTAAGAATTTTGAGAGTTTTAAGATTGTTACAAAAAAAATTTTTTTAGAAATGTATCTCAAATCACAAAATCTATACATCTTTAAAATTTAATATCTTTTAATCCTTAAACATCATTAATACTTATAGTGACGGACAATACAATAAGACCAAAGCCTGATTTTCACACAAAATGGTCATGTTAGGGGACTTGCTTTTCATTTTCTCGAGAACCAATAGAGCTGTAAATTCGGCTGTGGTCCAGAAGTAGCCTAAATTCTCATCATTTTCCATTCACCACTTTAAAAGTTACAGACACCGCATACGTCAAAACAATAAGACAAAAAGATGACAAAAGGATGCTCGAATATGAGGATCTGAATTTTGATTATTGATGCACCGGTCATTTTAATATCAGTATACTACAGATTGTGAATATCAAAATGAGGTCTTATTGTTTAGTCGTAGGTGGTGTCTGTAGTTTCTGAAGTGGTGAATGAAAAATTCAGAATTTATTAAAGATAAAAACTCAGGTTATTTCTAGGCTACTGGAAAAATTTTAGTCGAATTCCTTCATGGGAAAGTGAAAAACAAGCCTCCAAACATGACCATATTGTATGAAAATCGGGCTTTGGTCTTATTGTATTGTCCGTCATTGTATCTTAAAATCTTAAATTCTTCAAATCTAATTAACTTGAAATCTCAAACTATAAGTGAACATCTTAAAATATCAAAATTTGAAAATCCTAAAATCTTTAAAATTTGAAAATCGTATTATTTTCAAATTTTGAAATCCAACAATCTTAAAATCTTGATATCTAATTATCTTAATATCTAAAAAAATTGATAATCTAAAAATATAAAATCTAACATGCTTTTAATTTAAAATCTTTAAATCTTTAAAAGAATTGAAATCTCTGAACTATAAAATCTTTATTGCATTAAATCTTATCATGAGAAAACCCTCAAATGTTGAAAAAATTATATATTAAAATCCTCTTAAATCTCTTTATCTTAAAATCTTAAAATCCTTGAGTTTTTTAAATTTTAAAATGAACATCGAAAAAATATAAAATCCTAAGATCTATGTATATTAAAATCTTTCAGTATATATATCTTCAGATCATAAAATCTTCAAATCCATCAATCGCTAATTTATTGATCTTGAAGTTTTAGATTTCTAGACCTTTAATTCTGTAAATAAATCTTCATATTTTTTAAACATTAAATCTTATAATCTTAAACGTTAAAATCTCATAATCTTGAAATTTGTGTGTTTTAAAAAGCTTGAAATCTTAAAATTGAAAAATTGAAAAATCTAAGCATCATATTTTTTTTAATCTTAATACCTCAAAATCTCAAAATCATAAAATCTGAAAACTAAGAAATCTTTAAATCCTAAGATTAAATCATTATATCATAAAATGCGAAATTTCTAAAAATTTGAAAATCTTTCATAGATTTCCATATCGCTATATCTTGAATTTTTAACGTCGTGGAATCTTTAAATCTTTTCAATATTTCAATCTTTTTATCTCTTAATTTTTATTGATTATTGAAATCTTCAAATTCTTTAATCTATAAATCTGTAAATTTTTAAATTGTTAAATCTTCATAATATTGAATCTTTATACCTTTAAATATTTAAATCCTTAAAACCATATTTGTGTTATTCTTTTTATCTTCAAATTCTGAAATTTTGGAATCTCTAAATTTTTGAGTTTTTAAATCTTTAAATTTTTAAAGCTTAAAATCTTAAAAACTTGAAATTTCTTTCGAACGGATGAAATGGAGAGGTATGCCTCCATTTCATTAACATTTTGTAAGTTTTGTTAATATTGATGTCATAGATGTTGGCACATCTTCCACAATAAAAAAAAATCAACATTTACCTAAGAATTCACTTTCCAAGCTGAGCAAATTCCGTTAAAAATTATTACCATACCGGGCAAAGTATGACACCATCTTTGGTTTGAAACCAGAATAAAACAACATTACTCTTTTACGATATTGGCACTTTCTGTACTTGAAATATTTTCTGTGCTTTGTCTAAAAAAAAAAACAATCCAGGAATCAGCAAGTGTTTGCCGTTGGACGGGTTAGTTTGCCTTTATCCTGGATAAATATTTCCGGATTCACCGAACTCATGGCTCCTTGCACCAGCAGAGCGCGTTAAATCGAAGAATGCTCCCATCAAGTTTTACGACTCTAAATAAATTCCCTGCCTCCAGCTGCCGGCCATCTCCGTTGCAGCGGTTTTACGAGTCAGGTCGGCTTCTTGGATCATTTCCATCTCAGTTGGTCGACTTTCACCACTGCGGGACATATATATTGCAACTTTTGGGTTCCGGCCAGATCAATTTCGTGCAACCGGCAGGCACCGCATACCGAATCGATTGTGCACTGTGAAAAATCGAAATCCAGGAAAGCTCTGTGGATTTTCTGATGGAATGGATGAAATTTTCGCCGGTGTCCAAGGTCCCAGCAAAGTGGAGCAGTAAAGTTAAGCAGCAGTAAATTGACCCCTTTTCCCGTGTTCATTCTGTTCCTACAGCCAGACGAGTGTTGGCAGTTGGCGGACTGACAGACTGCCTCACTGACGGAGGTTTCCGAGATTGATTACTGCCCGGGATAATTTCCATCGAAGAGGTTCGATTTTATGGCACCGATCGAACGATTCCGCATTCAAATGTATGGCTGCTCGTTTGGTCGGTGAAATGGTTTAATGGGAAGTTGATTAAATGGGCAGAATCGGAAATGGGCACGTGAGCATATTTTTGCCAGATACGCATGATTGATGTCCACATGAAACAAAGTGAAGTATTGCTTCTTGATGAGGAAGAGATTCGTGAAATATGTTTGAATTTGTAGGCTCTTTTCAACGCAAATAATTCTCCATGATCGGTTTA
>JAHHFK020002713.1:0-49098 GCA_024533555.2 Aedes koreicus | reverse complement strand
TCAACTCTGCTGATAAAACTAGTTGGAAATTGATGAACTCCAAGTTCATGAGAAACACTGAATATTTTAGTTTAAAATAAAGTTTGAGAGCATGAATACGATCAGCTTTAAAACGTACAGCAACTTTGGTAGAATTGGGTAAAAAGAGGCAACTGACAATGAACTATTATTCCTCATGAAGATCTTGTGAACTGTAATCAAATAGAACAAAGCGTCATATAACTGGAAATAAGGTCTGGCACAAACCAAGCCTGAGAACCTTTTATATTTAAAACGATTGTGTTGGCTAGAAAATACTGATATATGAATAGAATTAAATTAAGCTAGGTTTTACTTCCGAATCATTCAATATGCATTAAATGTAACCGTTGTTCCTACAAATAAGGGAAAACCTCTATTCGAACAATATTTTGAATTTTCTGGAACATTGAAAACTTTCGAGTTCAGATTATTTTAACGGAGCGAGTGATGAAATTGTTCATTGTAGTGTTTACATTCCTGATGCATCACACTCAACCGCATTTTATTGGTTTTTGCAATCAAAACAATATTCTGAATCATTATGAACTATTATTTTCAAATTTTTGACTAACAGGACCACCCTAATGGAAAAGCCACCCATATAATAAATTTTACGCCAACTATACGATTCTGCTAAGTTCATTTAAATACCATCAGATCCCGATTTTTAGTCATTTGGGATCGAAAAACGAATTTCGATTTTAGATAGGTTCCTCTTGGGAAAATTGTCTTGGGTAAAAATGTCAAAACTTTTTTTGATTAGAGGCACCCCTTAACCATTTCGGATTGAGCTCAAGTTTAGCAAAGGGAAATATTTTGGGGTAATGATGCAATATGAGCAATTATGAGCAATGACATGTTTTGAAATTCAGTGAAAAGTCTTTCCCATATAATCTATTAGCACTCTCATACACACAATCAACCCAAAGCGATCAAAGTTTCCCCAATCATTTGATGAACTGCAAAAAATTAAACTGAGATTTTCTAAAAAAGGAAAAGAAAAAAAAAGTCTACGTGGTTCATGAACCGGCCTTAAGCGAATTGCCTCTCAACAGAAAGCAATCAGCTTCAAATGCTAAAGGAAGAAGATTTCGGTTGAAGCGCAGGTGTTTTCAACCATGTCGAATTGGAAATCAGTTCATAAATTAAATCTGAAAAATTTATCTTCCCGTTGTGTAATCAAATTTCCTATTCTGCCCGGCAATAACTCCCGCTCTATAAAACCCATCGTCGATGGACCACAAAATCGGGAAGCCACTCGGAGCCCCGAAGAGCCATAAAATCCCGCCATCTCTTTCGCACAATAGTGTGCCAATCGTGCGTACATGTTATTTCTATGTTCCGCTAATGATAATCATATCGTTGACCTTTCATCCCCTCGCTCCTTCCCCGAGGATCCACGCGCAAAAAAATAAATAAAGAAAACAGCGATAAAAGTAGGCTCTCGCGAACAATCACCACACGTCTCTTTCATTCGGTGGTGGGGGTGGGTTCTTTTTATCACAATAAAGTAATAAAAATGTTCTACTCTCTTTTGCCTGCGGTTCTGCCAGATGGGGGTTAAAGGGTGTAAGTGTGCCGTCAGGTTCTGTAGGTCGGAACATTGCTACCGATAATGACGTCGTTATTGATGGCACTCAATGACGAGGCATGCCGTGTCCTTTTCAGATGCATGGTGTTACCATAGATCAACCAACAACACACTTTTCCTGTGATAAGAGCTTAAGTCACCGCTAGCAACAACGGTTTGGATCTTCGAATTCCTCCTGCTGCTTAGCGACATAGGCTCTTTTGAAAACAACCGGGACGAACCGACTCGGTAGGCGATGCAGCAAACGGAAGCACTATGTAACGAGATCCACGATCCCGATGCTGACACTGCAAGGAAATTGATGGGCCTTCCATGGGAGGTTGAAGGGGGAAAAGGTTAACGTCGCATAATAATAAAATATGGCAAGAAATTACGGTACTACTCAATCATTCAGCTAGAGAGCGGAAAGTATGGAAGAAGATAGATAGGAACAACATCTGGTAGAGCGAGGGCAAATTTGATGCTTTCTTTTTTTCGTTCTTACCGTCCTCCGCCGTACTATTCTACGCATCCAAAGGCCTACTTGGTTGGAGTAGCGAGCGACCATCAAGATCGATTTAAGTTGATTTGTATGAGATGGGGTAAGTGTCGCTTGTGGCTAATGGAGAACAGTGGACAAGTAGGAAGTGTAATGGTCATATTTCTTATGTCTGCCAGAGCAACATCATTACACACAATTCCGATGAAATGCGAATGTTCCCTGGCATTTTGGGTCGTGTAGTCTCAATTCATAACCGAATCAAATTCAAATTCCACAAATTAGAGGTGGATTATATTGGCGATACATCCGCGATGCGCTTTTGACGTTATTGATCACCGAATATGCGTATGATCACCGAGTCTGCGTCAGAGCAACCTGTGCTATGGCTGGAAGGCTATTTGACGGGTCGTGTTCTGAGCGTAAAGCTTGATTCAGCTGTTTCCAGTACGTTCCAAAATAAGTCATGTGTAACACAATTCATTAACCTGGGGCCCTTGCTATTTGCGCTGTTCTTCAACGATGTTCCTTTGTTGCTAGGATCGAACTACGTACTCATATACGCAGACAATTTGAAAATCTACCGGTTGGTGAGGTCTATTGAGGACTGATGCTGGCTTCTAGGACTCGACACGCTGTGCTGTCGCCGAAGTATTCAGCAAGCTACCCTTATCGCAAAGACAATGAACGGTGAAATCGACGCATTTCTGTCTCGCATTGACTTCCGAGTGGAAAGACATCTCAGATCGTCATCTCTACTGCTGACAAGATTCCATCGGACTGCTTACGGTTTTAATGAGCCCTTGACCTCATGTGTTCGTATCTTTTCGCTGGTTGAAGACCTCTTCGACTTTGGAGAATCTTCCAGGTCTATTATCAATAGATAACTAATCAAGACGCCATCTAACTTAATATTTTAATTTTTTATCTTTTCCGTTGGGTCATTTACGACGGGACCAGTTTTTTCATCTATTGTGGGGCGAACCACTATTTTATTTACGCCACATCTCGAGGTGCCATATCACTATCAGATTGAGTGTGTTCCACTTGCTGGCTATAGGCATTATTCCAGTAAGGTATTATAGAACGAATAACGTTTATTGCCTTATTTGGAAAGTGCATCCTTACATCTGAGCGTTGAATTAAATCTTTTTCATTACCTTCAACTCCGCAGTGCCAAGGTAACCGAAATAGCCCCACTGAACTATTTTCAGCCACCTGCCGTAGTGATTGAATGCATTCCCAAACCAATTTTGAAGTACAGGTAACTCAGTGAACCTGGTTGAATATTAGGTCCCCCAGATTTCCATTCAACGCGGTTTGGTTGAGTCACATTAAACAGCCGTTCAAAATGATATTGCCTATTCATCCTATCTTCATGAGTTAATACGGGATTAATTTTAAATTCCTTTAGAATACTGAGATACCGCCAAGTTAATTTTAAGAATACTGAGATGACCACCAAGATAATTTTAATGTACATTAATGTAGACTACGGTCAGATGAATTAAGCAAAATAAATAAGTAAATAAAAATGTTTAAAATGTTTGGAATAAAACTTTTCGAATTGTTATCAGCAGTTTGCAATATTGCCGCTATGCGGCGCTGGAATGCTAAATATTTTCGGGAATATGCTATATCTTGATATCCTGACCAGATAGAATGTTTCTGTGTTGGACAATGTTGTTCAGTGCAGCAAAATCTTTTCATTAATGACCAGCAGTTCACAATTGTTCCGCTGATGTGCAATTAAGCTTCCTGGCCAAGCTGTAACTTAGAATTTCAACCATTAAAAGGTTCCTGTTTTTTTTTTTTTTTTTAAAAGACCGTGCGTTTCGTAGTTGCTACTCCGTTACCGATCAGAACTAGTGTAATTGCACAGAGAACCACATAGATGGAGCTTCGGAGTAGCTTTACATCTTCAATGTACAAGTTCACTAGTTTATTCTATTTATAGATCAGTACCGGCGCCGGCCACGTCCTCACGGTCTTTGGGGAGGGGGAAAAGGATAATTAGTTTGACAATCATTGGTTAGACACCGTGTTTACCTCTGCGTCTCCACAATTGTCAAGGGAAGGATAGATTTGTGTTAGTTTGGCAGGCTATTTATAGATCATGGATGCACTGTGGTAAGTGATCATGGATGCACTGTGGTAAGTGGTAAGTGAAAGCGCAGCGCAGTAGACTGCAATTTATTTTAAATCTAGTGGTGATAGAAAGAGGCAAATGACAAATAGCAAGGAAAGGGACGGGCCTGGGATTGAACTTCCGACCATCTGCTCAGTAAGCAGAACGGTTAACCACTGAGCTACCCAGTCACGTCTTCAACCATTAAAAAGTTTCTGTTTTCGATAAAGTTGTTCACTAGGTCAAAACCTTTCCACCTTTCCGGTCCACCACATGGCGCTTTTGTGCTTGTACATTTTTGGAATATGCTGGATCCGTCTCAAATATAAGGCTTCAGTCTTCAGTAGGCTGCTCAGTATATCAAAACCTTTTGAATTGTGACCAATAGTTCAGGTTATTTTCCCTACGTGGCGCGCTAGTATTTGACGACATTGCCAGAATCTTCTATTTCTTGGGATCCTGACTATATCCACAGAAAACTTATCCTATTCTGCATCCGCATTCAGCTCAATCTTCCTCTTTTTCAATAACCTGTTAATTTTGTGCTATTTTCATATCTCTGCTCCCACTTATAGCAACATAAACTCGCTTTTTACACTAGAAAAAATATAAACATCACAGAACAAGAAAAGTGACGGAGATAAAATGAATATTCATGCTGCCTACTTGGATTTTCCAGTGAAGGTTGCTGTCTTTGGCAAAATTATACAGTAGGTCAAGACGTCACGTAGTAAGAAAATGTTGAACTTTTTTCCATCAAACTAACGGCGTTGAACTACTGAACAACTTTCTGGAAAACAGGAACCTTCCATATGGACGGGATAAAACAGTACTTTATGTTTAGGAAACTCATTTGTGTCCGATTGTCAGATCAACGATAGAATGTGCAGGTAAAGGAGCAAGGGTCGGATCATTATCAACTTGAATAGCCCGTACTCCGGAAGTACTGATGATGATAATGGCAGCTAGAACAAGAATACGGTGAATACAACCACTGCCCAAGCCATGATGTCAAGATCATCATAGAAGACTTGAATGCTCAGCTATGCGAGCAGGAGGAGATTAGACCGACTTTTGTAAAGTTTGGCACTCACCAGCAGACAAACGACAACGGCTTGACGAATTCACCGCCTCCAAGATTATGGCTAGTCGTAGCTTCCTCTTTCAGCACAGCCATCAATATAAGTACACCTGGAGATCAGCGCAGCAGACAGAATCGCAAATTGACCACCGCAGCATTCCCGAATGCAGATTTCTTCGATGAATCCCCTCGTGAGGACTGCTGAAATAATATCAAAGCAGCGATCAACGACGCAACAGAAAACATCGTCGGGTATGTGGAACAGAGCCCATGGAACGATTGGTTCGATGAGGAGTGTAGGGAGGTTTTAGAGAAGAAAGACGCTGCGCGGGCAGTATTTTTTTTTGTTGGGGCGTAGAACCACTGCGTCTACTGAGTTGAATTTTTGTGGTATACCAATGTTGACTATTCCAATTCGCATCTTAAAGCTAGATCACTATTTGTCAAGTGACCAGCTTAAGACGCGTCTCCCAGTCAGGCAAAATTGAGTTTATAAAACCCACCACCTTTCCAGGATTTGCAGTCCAAATTTCCTTAGGTTGCATATAGCCACTGTACAGAAATTTAAGTCTGCTCTTGTACAAAGCATCACAACTGCAAAGCAGATGTTCCGAGGTTTCACGTTCCATGTTACAGAAACGACAGATATCATTCTGAACCTGGCCAATGTTTTTCAAATGATATCTACTCGGGCAATGTCCGGTTACTAGGCCAGCATAGGTACAAAGAACTCTCTTATTGAGCTCCAGAAGCTTTTTACTAATTGTAACATTTGGAATTATAAACCTTTTCGCTTGAACACACTTTGTGGTGACCAACCAATTGGTCATCACCCTTTGCACTTCCCAAGATTTTAATTCCATGTTATGGCATAGTATGATATACCGCAGAATGGTTCTGGGCCAATAAACTGTGCATTTGAACCTTGTTTAGCAAGCTCGTCTGCCCGTTCATTGCCTTTAATGCCACAGTGTCCCGGAACCAAGAATAAATTTACCGAGTTCTCTTGGCACACCATTCGCAATGAAAGAATGCATTCCTAGACAAGTTTGGATGTACACTTATATTTACTCAACGCTTTGAGTGCCGCTTGGCTGTCTGTAAAAATACAAATATTAGCATGTCTATATTTCCTCTTCAGACAAACGTTAACACATTTTATTATAGCAAAGATCTCCGCTTGGAAAACCGTTAGATAGTTTCCCATCGCCACTGAGATTTCTACCCCAGGGCCGAAGATTCCTGCTCCCGTTTTTGTTCCAATTTTTGAGCCATCTGTGAAGAATTTTATGGAGCCATGACGATCAGTGGGACCTCCGACTTCCCAATCCATACGTGACGTTTCACCTATGTTGTAAGCGGTGTCATGGTTTTCCACAGGTTTCATCCAGTCTCCATTCATATACATCACTGGCCCATTTTGAAAGCTTTGTAAAATGCTCAAGACACCAGACAGGAAAGTTTTCAGCCGTTTAAGTCTATTCGTGCAAAGGCAGCAGATTTAGATTTGCCTTTAACGATATTGATGGAGTGCTGCGCATCGCTCCCGTTATAGCAATGGACACTAATCGTTGAAGTTTTGTAAGCTTTTTCTGTGCAGTAGCCTCTTTTGTTTTTGGCCACCACACAAGCGAAGCATACGTTAGTTTTGGACGTATTATGGATGTATACATCCACATTATCATTTTTGGTCTTAGACCCCATTTTTTGCCAAATGTTTTTGAGCATTTCCAGAAAGCAGGCAGTAATGCTACAGCACGAGACTACGCAGAACGTAGACCGTTATAGACGGAAGCAGCAACAGCAGACCCGCGTATTGCAGGCGAAAAACCGCCACCTGGAAGAAGCGAAGTGTGAGAAAATAAAGCAGCTGCACCGTACTCAACAGACGCGGAAGCTACATCAGAAACTCAAAACATCTTGGATGGGCTTTGTGCCACGAGTCAAAATGTGTAAGGATATGGATGGGGGTAATTTGATGGATGGACGTGAGTATGAATGATACAAAGAACACAAGGGCCGAAGACCAAGATAGAGCAATAAATGACTACGTCATGACGGTGGACGATGGAAACGATGCTATTCAACAGCTCAAGAATAACAAGGCGGCTGGCAAGAATGGTATCGAAGCAGTGCTCATCAAGATGGGCCCGGAGAAGCTGTCCATCTGTCTGCATCGGCTGATAGGAATTTTGGCAAACGAACAGCTACCGGAGGGTCGGAAGCTAGGGATAATATGTCCCATCTTGGACCAGTTGGAGTGTTAGAACTATCGAGCCATCACAGTCCCGAATGCCGTCTACAAAGTGTTTTTTCAGATTATCTTCCGTCGTCTATCACCCACATTAAATGAGTTTGTGGGAAGTTATTCAGCCTTTTTCAAAAATGGGCGTTCAAGAACGGACCACCTTTGTAACATTGCCAGAACCATTCAGCTTTATTAAGCTTTACTAAAGTTTTATGAGAGCCACTAGAATTCGATTTGGTTTTATTAAGGCACCAAGAGTTTCCAATAGCTTTAATATTTTAGTCAGGTTTATGAAAACTTACAAACCTTTTTTACAACGATCTTAAAACCTTGTTTTTCAAATTCCGTTTACTCCTATCAAAGGTGTTATTTCGACATTATGAACTCGTAAAGTGCTGTTTTGAAATGCCGTCTTAGGACTCATTCATATTATCTTATTTTGATCAGTTGAAAAAGCATTTTAAAACCTTTTTGCCTCCAGTAAATGCATTAAACGGCAAATTGGTTTTAAAGTAATCATTGCGAAGACAAATTGGCTTTATGGCAAAGCTGTGATATTTTAGAATCGCTATATTGAAATATAAGAAATAATTGAAATGCTCCAAATTTTAAATGCAATGCAAATAAATTGGAGATCAGCGACCAATTTTGACATTCTTTTAGATAACCTTATTGAATGTCATACATTTTGTATCGAATGTTTTTGTTTTAATTATGTTTTGGTTGTTGTAAACTCGCATAATTTCCATATATATTTCGGCTCTTATCGTGCCAATATTCACCATAAAATTAAATGCGCATAAGATTTGAAGCAACACTAAAACTTTTTTCTCAGATATTATGAACTGCTAAAGGAATCAGAACAGCAAAGAATCGAACATAGCAGAACAACAAAAACCAGCCACGATATCACAGTGTAAGTTTGACAGCTGTGACCATTCGGCCGTATGCTGGTTTCCATGGCAGCCAATAGGTTTTATGAAGGTTCTCAAGTGGCCATAACATCTTTCACTAGAACATTTTCAAAATCTTGATCGTCTTATAAAGATTTTATTGATTTGTTTTCACAACCGTATGTAGAATGGGATATTTTGTACAAATTTCGGCTTTAAAGAAGCATAGGTGATGTTGGTGGACAAAATAGTTTTGAATGTAGTTTCATCAACAAAGCCGAGAGGAGTGCTATACGGCTGGAATAAAACTCAAACTGTTACTTAAGTTATTTTTAACTGTTTGGGTTCCTCTTTAAAGCTTTCACTACCCGCTTGTGAAGCTTCACACTATACGGAGATCCATTTTGGCCACACTTTTTCTCCAATCGATGGTCAAACGTTTGTTGTACCGATTAAAAACACGAGCTACCGTAGATTGTACCATTTCCAGCATCCTGCTGAGAAAGATCCGGATTTTCGAGGTACGTACGCAAATTTTTTTTTGCGCCGCTGATGTTCTTCCGACTCCACCTTCGCAACGATTGCACAGCTACTATTGTTACTAATACAGTGTTAACAATACACATTGTACTATTTTAAACCAAACTTTTAATAAAAATTACCCAATGGATAAAAAGTAACCCTTTTTTTTGTTGGGGCGAAGAACCACTGCGTCCACTGAATTGAACTTTTTTGGTACCGTACACCTTTTAATGTGAATCTTGCCAGCAACTTTGGACCGGTAGCAAAACTGTACATCCGCATGAATTGCGAAGCAACAAAAGTCGGACTGGTGGTGAATGTGTCTAAAACAACGAACATACTAGTAGTAGGGACAGAGCGCGACAGGACCTTCCTAAGAAGCAATGTTGCGATAGATGGGGATACCTTCGAGGTGCTGGAGAAATTCGTCTTCTTCGGATCCTTGCTTAAGGCTGGTTTACAGTTCGGAAAAAGTGTCACGGGATTTCGGCGCCAGTGTGTTTTAAATGGAGCCCGGGATTTGAATTCCCGTGGCGGGAATTAAGTCTACATACAAATTTCAGTTTTCCTGAAGTGTAAACCCAACCGCGGGATATACTCCGGGAAATAAAATAAATCTCTACACACTACTTATTCGGCGGGAACAACTCATTCCGAATTGTTTCCGTGCGGATTTTGTAAGTTTGTATTCTAATGGAAAAAGAATTAAATGTCAGAGGAAGAGCCAAGTTCCGGAACAATTTTTTTTCCCAATATTAATGGGCTCGAAGATTTTGATGGTTTTGACAGTCAGGGTAAATTTTATGAACAGCGAACCCAGGAAGAAATATTGGACGAAGATAATATAGAGCTCCTTTAAAAAGCAAAAAACAAAGACAAAAAAAAAACGCGTAGCCAAAACGACCAAACGGAACAAGGATACTGACATTAAACTTGCTCTTTGCGAAGAAATTTGTAAACGTTCTTGATTGTACCAAATAACAATCAAGGAGTTTTTCAACAAGATGATAAAGATGCTATTTGGCAAAAAATCAGTTGTATTAGTTCATCGTCCCTGAATACATCTGTCAGTGTCCAAGAAAGCTGCATGTATTGGAATGATTGGAGGGTATCGACCAGATAAAAAACATATATCGTTAAAATTAACTTAAATCAAATATTTCTAAACTTAAACTTAAATCAAATATTAAATTTTTGGACTAAATTTTGATTTTAAATGCTTTCTGTAAGAAAAAACTTGCACATATGTAAAAAATATGCAAAACTTGATACACAAAACAAGCTTGTCATTGAGTGTGGAGAAATGTGGAGAAACGTCAACTGGAAAATTTCCCGAGTCAAATCCCGAGCCAAATCCCGTTCAAAATCCCGTGATGCTTTTCCCGAACAGTAAACCAGCCTTTACGCAAGACAACGACAACAGCCGTGAAATCCAAAGATGTATTTAATGAGTGAAAACTGTGCGTTCTTTTGGCTCCAGAAGAACATACGTTCAAAGAAGATTCACCCCCGCACTAAATGTGCCATGTTCAAAAGCTTGATATGACCGATGATTTTCTACAGAAAGACGAATACCTGCTGGACTAGCGGGGGCGTGGATTCAGTCTCCCACGTTTTAAGGGCTTCCATAAAATGAGTTTCGCTTATTGTTTCGTTCGGCATGAACATAGTTTTACTTAGAACCAAATAATTGTGAACTCTGCTCATGTTTTCATGTTTATTCAAAAAAATTGTTCCTAATTTATCTGCAGAGTCCCGTTAGAGAGCTGATGCCTCACAATTAAATCATTTCGATTCAGCCCCCCCTTCATGTTATATACTAGCCTTGAGAAGCAGAGCCTGTAAAGAAGAAATTTCACGCAAATGCGGTATGAAGCAAAATTCATAAAAGAGGCGGAGTCTCAGTTATAAAATAAGACACTGGTGGCCAAGCACAACTATTTTATAGCTGAGGGTCCCAACAAACATCGGTGTTGAATTAGAGCTTGTTCAAACAAATTTGGAGAAGCTATTCAGCTATTCTAGAAGAAACAGCTGAATAGCTTCTCCAAATTTGCGTGAACAATCTCTAATTCAACACCGATGTTTGTTGGGGTGGGGCTATGGCAGTCTTAAACAAGAAATGAAACTTAATGAAGTAAAAAGAAGAAACCAGTTTTGAAAAAAATGTTACCCGTTTTTTGAGGATCTGGAAAGGAAAATTTAAATGTTCAACCTGTTCTTATTCTGATTTGCAGAGAGCAAAAGAAGGTCATGTTTTTGTAAAAAAAATTACTGCTTCTACTAATAGCCTGTAATTTAATTTTAATTAAATTTTGTTAAAGTTTTTTCAATTGAATGCTGTTAAAATAAAGTCGTTGATTGCGTTGTTGGTGTAGAGGCTGACTAAAAGTAAATAAGAACGCATCAAAAGACCAGTACTTCGTAATTCAATAAGTTTAAAAAGTCCACTAAAGGTTGCTTACAGTATTTTTATTAGAACTTCATAGTTACAGCATTCTCCAGTTCGAACGAAATCTCGAACCTTCCTCTTGATGGAGCCCATCAGCGCCCGCACAGTGGAAACGGACACGAAATCAGCGCATTTCTTCCATTTTACCTGCATTTGCTGAATTCCCTTGACTGCCCCAACGCTTCGTCAAAGTCGCTGCTTTGAAATTGCCCAGTATTTTTCGATTGGTCGAAATTCCGAGCAAGTCGAAGAATTCATTAGCTTGGGGACAAAATCGAACTTGTTGGCAGCATACCACTCCACAACCACCTTGGAGTAGTAGCAGCTGGCCAAAACGGACCAAAAGATGACTTTGTTTCCATGCATCATTAATTATGAGTACACCTTTGAGGTTCTGTATGAAAAAGACTATGACTTGTTTTGACAGCTGTTTAGTGTCAATGTGTTGCTTGTTGTGTAAATAAACGAAAACTTTCATTTAAAGTTAAAGTTTTACTTCAAACGGAACAATGTGAGGTCTTACGGGAGAAAAGATAAAATCTCCGGATTTTCCAAGTGTTGGTGCACGATCGACTACTTTGATCAAACTTGCACCAGTTGTGTTCTATAGAAGTGTAAACAAACCACTGTTAAAGATTTTCGATTCCCAACACTAGAGGCGTGCTAGGCGTACCAATTTACTTTTAGTCAGCCTTTAGTGGTAAGCGTAGTTGTTTCTCACTCCAGTGAGAAGTAAAATTTTGAAATTACACCCGGCATGAAAAAAAAACTCAGCCACAAATAGTTGATGAAATTTGTTTTGATATTCCTCTGCCTATGAAGTCGAATGAAACGAAAATCACCTAAGCAAATAGATAATCATAATTCAGTAAAGAAGGAACAACTACGCTTGAACACGGAATAATTGCCACCTTTTACTTATTGGATGTAGTTTCTTGGTTATAAAATAATCGTTAAACTAGGTGTGTGTGTATAGTAATTAACGTTACATTGGAAGCTTGGGACGCTAAATGAATAATGTAACCTGTATTGCAATCATTTTCCACTTCAGACACCAATTGTTTCCTGAAATCGGAATCAGAATCTTGTTGAATCGGAATTTTCTCATTCGAAAAAACCACATTCATCTAGGAAAAAGGCGTACAGAGATTCAATACACAAATTGAACATTATTTTCGAAAAAATGTCCACGAGGATTGCATTGCATCTTCACTGCAATCACGTTCCACTTACTGCACACCAACATCTAAACGCTCTTCATCCCCGCTCAGGAACAAGCTCAGCAACATTGATCCTATGCCACTTATCCCACTCATCACCCACCACTACTTAGCCAGCACGAAAATAAGCTTATGGCTATGGCACCGTTGTTTGGTCATCAACTTTTCATGCACCTTATAAATATGCATGTGATCGTGTCCGGGACCATTGCCAGCCAACAACTATCCTCGCCCCCCAGAGTGCCAACAGTAAGGAGGCAAAAAGAGGCATTAGAATGGTTTTGCAGCACTTTTGCTTCGAGAGCGGAAAATCGTCCCTGCTAACGCAGCAGCAGGAGCAGAGGATTTCCTGAGGATTTTATTACGTCACCCGCAAAACGCCTTCAACTTCATGCATAGTTTAATAAAAAAAAGGCTGTAAACATCTCTTTGCTGAATGGACGTCCGGCTGGCTCGCCCGGATGAATGTGTGAATGTTTGCAGCAAATACAACACAGCTAGTGTGTTTTGAGTGCCATCTATCTTTATTTTCGGTGCTTCTGCCAAAAACACCATCAGTAACTCGATACCAATGATGGTGGTAACCGGTGGTATTTAACTTTGTCATTACAAAGGGGTGAAAAGCCATCTGCATAGATACGAGAAAATGATACCGAGATTTAAGACGGAGTATGTTCATGAAATATTAATAGAAAATTTGCAACCGTATTAAAGTTAGTCCCTGCCTGGAGACATTCTGGTCAAGCGAGCGGTATTCACTGAGCGAACATGAATATCAAAGCAACTATTGATTGCTTTGCTCTCGAGTCGTGGATCAAGATTTATCGGCAATCAAATGTAGTCAGATTGGCCAGATTGGATACAACCCTCTTCTTCCATCGTCTCAACCTTGTCAAATTGGATGGCATGATTCAGCATAATTTAAAATTAAATTTTATGCTTGCTTATTGTTTATTATGGATAAGGTAGAGTCTGTTCAAGGGAAGTTGGTATTTATAAGGAATAAGGTCTGTATCCACAATAATCCGGCCACCTCAAAACATAAGTAACACTCAAATTTCGCATTATACGAGGGCTGTGTGATAAATACTCGCGTTGAGCGACTGGTGGCATCAGTGACGCCACCATATATGCCACCATTTAACGCCACTATCTTTAAAACACTAGCTGTCAAAATTTCAAACAGATTTATCGAGATGTTTTGTTTTGATAGCTGTTGAAAATTATAAGATTTGCTTATGTTTGCAACCATGGAGAAGGAGTAATATCGATCAGTGACATTCCAGTACAATCCGGATGCCCGGAGGGAAACCTTTAGGAGGTGAGAAATACAGATTTTCGCCGAAAAATGTCATTCGACGGGGCAAACTTCATGATTCACATGAATAATCTATTTCTATCCTTGAAATGGATCAATGACCATATTGGAAATTCTGAGATAGCCCGGATACCCCTGAAGAACCCTATAGGAGGGGACAAAAAATGGATTTTTCACCGAAATATGCTTTTCGACTGCTCAAACTTCATGATTTTTCATGAACTGTCTACTTCTAGCCTTAAAATGGACCAATGACAGGTGCTTTTATTTATATACGAACTAGGATTGGGTGATCTTGGATTGATCTCTACGAGATCGATCCTTTTAAAGTCGATTTTCGATTTTTTAAATTGATTCTATGACCCTAAGAATAATTGGAAAGATCAACTTTTGTTTTGATCATTTTGAAAATGAACCATAAGTAAAACGTCAATTGTATATGCTAAACTGATGAACCTGATCCAAAAAATAGAAAATGATAGGAAGAATGGTAATTTTGGCAACAATCTCGTAGTATAAATATGTAGTGTAAAGTGAGGCTGAAGGTGCCAACTTTTCTTTGAACCGTTGTAATGGCTATATTTGTGGAGTGAACGCAAAAATGTAAATATGCCGTGAAAACTTGAAGCCTTGGCTACAACTTCATGTTCAACGCCGTCAGCATAGGGTACGAGGCAAACTCAGCAGTGGGATAATTCCTGTTGCCAATCGCTATTGCTCAGCCGTATTGAAACCGAAAGATTTCCTTCTTTTTTACATAACTAGTGTGTATGTGAAACTATTTATGAACAGAATTTGAAGTCATTTGGATCTTGTAGGGCTGAGTAATAGCGATTGGTGCCAAGAATTGATCCCACACCCTATATGGGTTCAATCAGATGATTAAAAATTCATCAGTATAATAAACAGTTATGGGCCAAGCTGAGAACCTTGTGGCACCTAGATTTGTGGTAAATTTGATTGCTTTTTATTGTTGTTCTCAAATCACATTGAAATATTCTAAAACGTTGCAACGTACTTATAAATGAGTAAAAATAGTAAACGAAGAGAGCTATGAACTCGATTACTGACCTCGTTACCAAAATTATTGAACTATGGTAAATTCGGTAAACAGCACGGTAATATTTTCGTGAGTTTCCAAAATCAGGCAGTGATGATTGTGTTGATATGATTGACCAGCTGGAGACCATTATCCATATCACGTTGTAGATGGTTGAAGGTCTGTTTGGGAATTCAAAGTCAATTATTGATGATATTTTTGAAAATTGACTTGACAGTCGCGAAAATCTCCAATTTTATCTTCGAATTTTACTATGGAATCAAACGTTGAGCAAAGAATTAGTTTGAAATGTAGTTATTCCAACGGAATAAGTGCTTCGGATGCATTGAACATGTTGCAGAAAGCCTATAGGGAATCTGTTCTATCGCGTGCACGTGTATTTGATTGGTATAAGTCGTTCAAAGAGGGTCCTACATCAGTTGAAAATTTGCCTCATGATCGTCGTTCAGCAGCATCAATAAACGAAGAAAACATCGAAAAAGTGAAGAAAATTGTGCTGCAAAATCGCCGTGTGACCGAGAGAGAAATAGCTGATGAGCTCGACATAACAAATGGATCCGCTCATAGCATTATACACGAAGTTTTGAGCATGAGACGTGTGTCCGCGCGTCTTGTTCCAAAATTGTTGAATTTTCTTCAAAAAGAGCAACGCAAAACTGTCGCTAAGTCAGGCAAGTTTTTGAGTTCTTTCTTCGTTTTATTTATCAATTCCTCCTCAGTTTTCGCGACAAATTTGTTGGAGTAGACTTACGCTTCGGGTTGGGTTCACCGACTTGGGTACCACATCGATATTCAGCCGCTCCATCTCCTCCAGCGATCGCTTCGAGTAGTGGACCGACGGCAGATCTGGCCAGAACACCGCGTCTTCGCCCTTATGGTATTTCTTGATGAACGACGTAACTTCCGGCAGGCATTTCGTACCATAAATTTCCCCGTTCACGGCCAGTCCGGAGCGAAAGAATATCGGCTTTGACATCCCCTTCTCGCTGATTGTCAGCCACAGCAGCACCTTCTTGGGGAGCTTGGTGTGTGAAATGAACTTCACCTCGGAGGTCACTTCCTTCGTGGGGGAATTAAAATACGAAGTGCCCTGCCAGTCGTTGCCGTCCAGCGTGAGATAGGTCTCGTCGTCCATCACCACCGCCACGTCGCGATTCGCCTGGAAAATCGAGTTGACCATCTTATTCAGCCGCTGCCGCTGCGTCATTGCCTGCACCTCCGAAACCAGTTGACGTGACTTCCGCTTCATGACATGTATGTAAGTTTGCCAGGTACTTTTTCACTGTTTGACCAGTTGAACCGACCTCTAGCCTTCGGTGTCAAACTAGTATGAAGCAGGACAATTGAAATTCATGCAATATGTGCATGAATTTCAGTTCTGAGGTAGTCATTATTTTTAAGACTAGAATCAGTGCCATCAGATAAAGTAATTGTAGCATCGAAAACAATAATCAACCATTTTATGAAATGATAAATGAAATTGCTGATATTTATGTCGCTTTCATGCGATCCCTGTTGTGTTCACAGCTCCAGGGCAAATGCAACAAATTTAATTTCAATATGTCTCCACAGTATCAAACAGAAACGCGCTTGCCAGCTCGGGGAGCTTTTTGTCGAGCACTTGTATTGTCTTTAACTGACAATACTTCTAGCAATAACGGCACACAGCTCGAAAAAGTGGTGCGAATTTCTGTGCAATATCATGCACATAAATGGAGCGTCACAAAACTTACAAACTTACATTATTAAACGTGTAAAGTTCTGGGACATCCGATTCATTGCGGATGATGTTGTATACAAAAGCTCGTCTTTGTTGCACTTGTTTCATGCAAGTTGCTACTTCGTGAGGAAAGAAATACAATTTTACATGCTCTGATATTTCCATCACAATGAAAATTCAGATTTTTTTTTCTGTGCTCGCATGTTTTGTTCGCCAACCACTGCACTGCTCGAGTGGGGGGATGAAATCAAATCAATTTCAATGAAGTTGATTCACGGTCGTTCACCACGTCGTTTGAAGCAAGCTTGAATTTCAATTGAAACGCTTTTGACGGTGGCTAGCTTGCAAATGAATTTAAGCTTATTCACGTTTGACAGGAAGTGAATTGGGAGTGAATCGGTGAAAGTAAGATTCATTCACTGCACGAAAGCTTATTGAAGTGAAGTGAAATGAATACAAGAGCGATTCAATTTAATTTCAATGCGTCGCCGATGTAGGACCCTGATGGATAGTTTCGTCAGTGCGGGTGAAGGTAAACCCATGAAAAATCGGCCATTTTTGTCCATTTTATTAAATGCAAACGTTAGTACAATAATCCCACACACTACCAAAATGTCACGAAAATGTCTGTCCCCTGAGACCGATACATGTAAGCGTCCTTTGACACATAAGAATGAGTTGAAAGAGAGGAGAAAATAAATTCAATCAAACACATCTCTCGTCGAATAGACTTCTCGAAGTAAGATGTCACTAATACTGGCGTGCTGCATCACACGTATCGGATCGATTTGTTTATTGTTTTCAACCACGAGATCAGCTGTCAAAGTGTTCAGGTTGACAGCGGTTTGTTTTTTATTTTCAACCAGCAAAACGATTGTATTAGCGAAACTGCTTACTAATACTAACGGCGGCAGAGAAGTCTATTGGTCATTTTTAGAAGACATAATATATAACTTTTTCTTCTTTTTTTTTCTCCGCCTCTTACCACACATAAAAAATACATCTCGTAAAATACTAAAATTATAAAGTATTATAGAATAATACAACACCAAAACACCCCGATTCTTTGAATTCCGTTGCAATTCCAAACAAGCCCACCCCCAACCAACCAAAAGAAAAAACCTCCATTAAATTAACAAAATAAGAAACAAAAAAAAATTTGAACAGTTTTGGCTTGTGCAAGAAAATTTTTGTTTTGTTTTTACTAGAGCTTAAATGCCTTACTAACAGAAATAACGTTACCAAAATTGGTCCCTTTCCTCGAGGTACCCGAATCCTGCTACATAGTGGCAAGTTCATCTTTTGGTCCAGAAAATGTAGTCATCGCTTCGCAAAACCATGAAGTTTGTAATCCATTTGCATGATTTTGGTCAATTGCAAAACTGGGCACTTCCCCGGGGTGGACAGTGAATCTTTTGATTCTTACTATTTCAAACTGAGGTTTTAATAGGTACCCTTCAGTAACTAACGCTCAATACTTCAGGAATATTAGTTTATAAGATAATTTTTCCAATTCAATCTGTTTAAGACCCCGACAGGACCCACCAACCCTTTATAAGGCGGTTGATTATGACGTCATACAGACACTTGAATCACCATATATCAAAATGTGGTCACCAGAGAGCATTGGTGTGTTCGGCAAAAATGTGTATTTTAATAATTTCTATAATTTTTTAGAACGTATTGAAATCAAATTTGAACAAGTGGCTAATTATCTCAAAAAACCGGTTTAAAGGTAGTGCTGAAAGAAAACCAATTATATCTCTTTAACGTTAGGATCTAGAAACTTAGTGTCTTCAGCAACTTTTCTTTAAATTACTTGCTCTAGAATCGTTAAATTTGTCACAAACTTATGCTAATTTTAATTTTGGGAGAAAAAATTGATTTCCTGGCTCCGATCATTACCCGTGCAGCACACAACCATCAAAACAAGTAACAGCAACATGATTATGACAAGAATGAGTCACATGTAAGTAGGCTCAACTAATTTGCAACAAATGTGCTACTAGGGTAAGCCTATTCATGAAAAATCATGAATGTTAAGCTACCGCACGGCATGTTTTGCGGTGAAATTATGATTGGTTCCTATAACAGGTTCCCGTGGGGACGTTTCTCAGTCGGCTTTCTCAAGTTTATCGAAACCATATTTATGGAAGATCAATAAGACAGAGCTGCCGAATTGGATGTTTTACTGTACGATCGTAAATAGTTCTTCCGGGGACGTTATGGTGGTTCTAAGAGCGACCATTATGGTCAAAGTTTCACTTTACATTTATAATAAGCTTTGTGCAGGACATCTAAAAATAAAGAGCTGACACATGGCATGCTTTGGGTAAGAGAAAGAACTGACCGCATTCAGAACCCTTTATCAGAACCTTTCTCACAAAAATGGCCATATTTCGATCAATTTAAGGCCAATATCTGTGAGCAACCCGTTCATTCGCTTGAGAAATATTTCGTCTTTTCGTGTTTTACTAAAAAAAATTGTTTAACAACGGCTTCTTATAATGAATCTCATCACAGTTTTTACATGTAAGATAGCGCCTCCAAAAACTCGGCACATCCTTGGTATTTGGGGACTAAGGTCAAATTTGTTGCCACGATACAAAACTCCGTCTAGTCTAGTCGATTGATCTAGTCGATTTTTTCTTAAAGAATTGAAATCGGACAATAGTTAGAGCACCTTTTTACGATGAAAATTATGCCTGCCCCGATCATTTTGGCTATCACCTGTAAATAAAGAAACCCCATATTTAAACAAGTTCTGACGTTAATGTCCAGATATCCTCAATTTCAAGGTGTCTGCATAACGCAACGTCTTAAATTTACTTATCGTAACTATACTTATTTCATAATTATTTTAGCCAGTAGAGTTAACCAATAAGAATGGAGATGAAAGCCTGGGAATGCTTGAAAGTGGAGGCAAACTTGAACAAAACTTTCATAGCTAGGCAATCAAAGCGTTTCATTATTCCAAACATTTCAATGACTCGCAAACTACTTGATCTCACCAAAAATGATCCAACCTTATAAACAGGCGTTATAACTGGCCACTGTTTGAGCCGATATCACTTGAAGCTGATTGGAAAACATCAAGATGATTCATGTAAATTTTGTGACATAGATAAAGAAGACTCGGAACATTAGTTATGCCTCTGCCCGGAAATCTTCAACAAAAGATTTAAGTTCTTCAGCAAAGGGCTACTAGAACTCATTGATATCTGGAGAACAAACCCAAGTATGGTAGTGCACTTTATTCGGTGTGTTATACCGCCCTGGGACAAACATTGGCGATCACTTCTAGCAATAGTGATGCGTCATGTTGGCAATATCCAAAGCAAAAAAATAAGGGGATGTGTCACAATAGATCTAATAATTGTTCGCAGTGATGAAGATACCCAACATGGATTATACATGCAGTAGTGTATTTGATATTTTTGTAGTCATCATATATCAAACTTTTGCAACATTAAATATAAATTTATTCACTTCTGCACAGTTAGAACTAAATATGAACTTACGAACGAATTAATATTCTCCAAGTGAATAAACAATCTTGTTTCTCCAAACGTCAATATGTTTCTCAAGCATCGATTCTAATTATTTATTCTCATCAAAGATTTAGTCAAGAAACTTTATGTTTTTCAAAGTAGTATAAAATATTGCAAAAATCTAGAAGGGTTTTTTAAAACCCACTTATTGTATCACGATTTCTCGTTCTTATAGACTGTTTCAGAAATTACAAACACACTTTCAAATTATTAAAAATGTGATGTTTCTTAAGATTACAATTATTTTCTTTGGCAAATTATATAATCAGCACTTGTGTTTTACATAATATTCTACTGTTATTCAATCACAATCTTTAATTATAACCAAGACATCTAATATTTCCTCGAACATGACTCATGAGCTTCTGCACAGTTGCACTTCCCACCATTTCCACCACTTTTGTCCAATCTCTTTTAAATTTTACGATTTCATCCGCTGGTTTTCCGAATTTCCGTAGCTTTGCTTTGGTCAAAGCCCAGAAAGTCTCGATTGGTCGTGCGTCCAGGCAATTTGGCGGATTCATGTCTTTCAGCACGAAACAGGCATTTTGGCTCTCGTACCACTCTACCCGAGTAACACATCTTCATGTTGAGTAAGCTTCTTTATGACCAAATCTAGACAAATAAAAGTATTTTCAACCGTTATAAAACTTGTCTGTTGCTTGGGTAGTGTGTCCTTGGCGAAATGACATTGTGCCAAATCAGGCCAAAATATGACAGGACCATCATGTTGCTTGATGATTGGCAAAAAACGCTTCTGGAGGCATTCCTTGATGTTCTTCAGGGTGTTTATTGTCTCCTATGTTACGTACGTGCTAGATATTTTACCACATTCGCATATTGCCTGCCACACCATCACATTCTTGCCCAATTTTTCGGTGAAGATGACGTTATCTGATTCGGGAATATCCCTGTCCTACGTACAGTGAAGTATTGTGGTCCGGGAAGGGTTTTATAATCCAATTTCACATACGTTTCATACCCAGAATTTCTACACAAAATTGTATCATAGTTTCCGAGCTCTCGGTTTCTCAGACACGGCCTGATTTGAGTTCCTTTTTGGTTTCTTTTGCTTCCGGTATGTCTTGAGTCGAAGTCACTCTTTTACATGCATCACGTTAGACGCCGATGGTTTCTGCTTATTGGCATCCTTGATCTTCTTGTTAATAGGAGGACTCACAGGATCGGATTTCCAACCATTCCTCGGTGCATCTTTAATTCATTGTTCTCCATATTTTCTGACTGCAGTTCGTACTGCTTCGACGCTCACACCCTCTTCCTTGGCCAATTTTCTTTAAGAGATTTCACTCACAGTGTTCCATTTGTGCACGAACTTTTTCTCTGCTCTGGAGTAAGACCACGCATTTTGAAAGTCAACCAGAAACTAAGTTTTTTTAAGCAATGACGCACAATAATGTGTAAACAAAAGGACGCGGCCAAAATAATTGCAAAAAAATTCATTCTATTCAAAATGGCCGATAACATTAAGTGTGATTATAATTTCTGGAACAGTCTATGATATATATTTTTACATTGATGACTAATGTTTGGTTGATAAAGTTGTTCATGTTCAAAAAATTATCCTGGCTTATTTATTTAAATAGGTAATTCAAGTTATAAATTAAGCAAAATTGATTCCTTGATACCATTTCTATCACGTTACTTGGATCCAGATAGTCGTTATAAAGTTACATTACAAATTATATTGCAACTCAATACGAACAATTTCGAGTTGCAAATATGCTCCACTCCTTGCGCCTTTTCTGTTACTATTGTGCATGATTTTGAGATACGCAGCCAAACAATATAATCCCTAATTGGTTTAAAATGGCATCTTTATACACAATTGAAATAATTTGCTTCTAGGGATTGTTCGAACAGTGTTGATCGTTTAAACTCGTTCAAATTGAAACAAAAACATGCCCTATTCTGCGAACCATACCAGGTTGATCCAACAATTGTATGCGTATTCATAATTGCTCATCAGCTGAACCATAAATCCCGAGCTTACCAAGAATTTGCATAAATAATAAATGAATTCATTTAACATGCACCATCAAACGCTCTCTCCAGCAGTTGTTCTGCCCTTTCAACCTCCATAATTTCAACAATTTTACAAATCAAGAGCCAAATTGATTTTACAAAACATAAAAACACAGTAATTACCGTAATCGAATAACCCTCACTTATCACACATCTCGTGCACTGCTGGTGCTTCTGTAACATCAACAGCATCCGAGCTACCAGCATATGTACAGGTCTGGATCGTTTGCCGAGGCTTCCAACTCCGACGATGGGTTTGCTGCACACAACATGCTAACCTACATCACATCGAACGACACATTGCCGGTTTTGCCGCATCTTTCAATGGAGTAAAGTTGAAGGTAAAACATGCAACTTTCCCTTCTCACCCACAACAATCTCTGCCTTCCTAACAACATACCTGTTGTCTTTGTCAAGACTGTGCCATTGTCAGTGTGCTTTTTTTCTCATCCCTTTCTAACGTTACACATACTCCATAGTAGATAGGAAAAAAAAATCGAGAAACAGAACACTTCGGATGTTGGCCTGAAATTAAACATCATGAATTATGACTCATCAGAGTTTCACCGAAAAGTCAGCAGGGGTGTAGAATCTAAATGATTCCATATTCCATTCCATTCCATTCCAATTCCATTCCATTCCATTCCATTCCATTCCATTCCATTCCATTCCATTCCATTCCATTCCATTCCATTCCATTCCATTCCATTCCATTTCCATTCCATTCCATTCCATTTCCATTCCATTTCCATTCCATTCCATTCCATTCCATTCCATTCCATTTCCATTCCATTCCATTCCATTCCATTCCATTCCATTCCATTTCCATTCCATTCCATTCCATTTCCATTCCATTTCCATTCCATTTCCATTCCATTCCATTCCATTCATCCATTCCATTTCCATTCCATTTCCATTCCATTCCATTCCATTTCCATTCCATTTCCATTCCATTCCATTCCATTCCATTCCATTCCATTCCATTCCATTCCATTCCATTCCATTTCCATTCCATTCCATTCCATTCCATTCCTCCATTCCATTTCCATTCCATTCCATTTCATTCCATTCCATTCCATTCCATTCCATTCCATTCCATTCCATTCCATTCCATTCCATTTCCATTCCATTCCATTCCATTTCCATTCCATTCCATTCCATTCCATTCCATTCCATTCCATTTCCATTTCCATTCCATTCCATTTCCATTCCATTTCCATTCCATTTCCATTCCATTCCATTCCATTCCATTCCATTCCATTCCATTCCATTCCATTCCATTCCATTCCATTCCATTCCATTTCCATTCCATTCCATTCCATTCCATTTCCATTCCATTCCATTCCATTCCATTCCATTCCATTCCATTCCATTCCATTTCCATTCCATTCCATTCCATTCCATTCCATTTCCATTCCATTCCATTCCATTTCCATTCCATTCCATTCCATTCCATTCCATTCCATTCCATTCCATTCCATTTCCATTCCATTCCATTCCCATTCCATTCCATTTCCATTCCATTTCCATTCCATTCCATTCCATTTCCATTCCATTCCATTCCATTTCCATTCCATTCCATTCCATTTCCATTCCATTCCATTCCATTCCATTCCATTCCATTCCATTCCATTCCATTCCATTCCATTTCCATTCCATTCCATTCCATTTCCATTCCATTCCATTCCATTTCCATTCCATTCCATTCCATTCCATTCCATTCCATTCCATTCCATTCCATTCCATTCCATTTCCATTCCATTTCCATTCCATTTCCATTCCATTCCATTCCATTTCCATTCCATTTCCATTCCATTCCATTCCATTCCATTCCATTCCATTCCATTTCCATTCCATTCCATTCCATTCCATTCCATTTCCATTCCATTTCCATTCCATTCCATTCCATTTCCATTCCATTTCCCCCCCCCCCCCCCCCCCCCCCCCCCCCCCCATCCATTCCATTCCATTCCATTCCATTCCATTCCATATCCATTCCATTCCATTCCATTCCATTCCATTTCCATTCCATTCCATTCCATTCCATTCCATTCCATTCCATTCCATTCCATTTCCATTCCATTTCCATTCCATTCCATTCCATTCCATTCCATTCCATTCCATTCCATTCCATTCCATTCCATTCCATTCCATTCCATTCCATTCCATTCCATTCCATTCCATTCCATTCCATTTCCATTCCATTCCATTCCATTCCATTTCCATTCCATTCCATTCCATTCCATTCCATTCCATTCCATTTCCATTCCATTCCATTCCATTCCATTCCATTCCAATCCATTCCATTCCATTCCAATCCAATCCAATCCATTCCATTCCATTCCATTCCATTCCATTCCATTCCATTCCATTCCATTTCATTCCATTTCATTCCATTCCATTCCATTCCATTCCATTCCATTCCATTCCATTCCATTTCCATTCCATTCCATTCCATTTCCATTCCATTCCATTCCATTCCATTCCATTTCCATTCCATTCCATTCCATTTCATTCCATTTCCATTCCATTTCCATTCCATTCCATTCCATTCCATTCCATTCCATTCCATTCCATTTCATTTCCATTCCATTCCATTCCATTCCATTCCATTCCATTCCATTCCATTCCATTCCATTCCATTCCATTTCCATTCCATTCCATTCCATTCCATTCCATTCCATTCCATTCCATTCCATTCCATTCCATTCCATTTCCATTCCATTCCATTTTCCATTCCATTCCATTCCATTCCATTCCATTCCATTCCATTCCATTCCATTCCATTCCATTCCATTCCATTCCATTCCATTCCATTCCATTCCATTCCATTCCATTCCATTTCCATTCCATTCCATTCCATTTCCATTCCATTCCATTCCATTTCCATTCCATTCCATTCCATTCCATTCCATTCCATTCCATTTCCATTCCATTCCATTCCATTCCATTCCATTCCATTCCATTCCATTCCATTCCATTCCATTCCATTCCATTCCATTCCATTCCATTCCATTCCATTCCATTCCATTCCATTCCATTCCATTCCATTCCATTCCATTCCATTCCATTCCATTCCATTTCCATTCCATTCCATTCCATTCCATTCCATTCCATTCCATTTCCATTCCATTCCATTCCATTCCATTCCATTCCATTCCATTCTCCTTGGACGCCCCATCAAGCAGCGCGGTGATCAAGTGTGCTGTGCGTCCTGCGCACAGACATTACCACGGCGGGGTTGAATTCGTGATTTTGTTATCTGCTAATTGGAGGCACAACATGTCGCATTCAAAACAGTATTGCAAAAAAAAACTAAGCGAGATAGAAAGTTTGTGTCAAAGAGAGAGTTGTAGAACACTTTTAAAGCCATGTTTTTGTTCAATCAATCACTGCTGTTTATTACGTGTTTTATGCAAAAAAAAAATGAAAAAAAACCCTTAAAAAAAGAGATGTTTAAAACATTTTTACCCCTAAAAAGACACTAAATGATAATTACTCAAAGTTTAAATAAAACTGTTATGTAGAAAATTTTCTTTAGCTTTCGAATGAAGGAAAGAAAAATCTTGCTAAGTAACATAATTTTTTAGTTACAGCCAATTTAAGACTAACATGTACCAAAACATTAAAAGTTCAATAACTCCGTAAACTTTGAGATTTGACCATATGCGTAGAACAATTTTTTTCTTCAAATATCATTCCCTATCGCTCCTGAAAATATTTGGAAATTTTCGCAATCGGCGTTTTTTTCTGCTCGAAAAGGCGGCCCATACCATAAGACTTCCACCTTCAAATTTTCCTCTCAATTTGACCTCTGGATTTTTTCGCAGATCGTGACAGTACTACGCACAGTAATCGGGTACATCAAGGTTGAATTGCTTTTCATCCGAAAACACAACGCTGTTCCACTCAGACTTCCAGGACATGTATTTTTGCGCAAAATCCAAACGCGCCTGAATGTGCCGCTTCGTAAGATTTGGTTTTTTGGCTTTTTTTTTTCGTATAGACCATGTGCCCGGATCCTCGTAGAATTAGCGAAACACGCCCTGTTGTAATGGGGACATCACGTTCCTTTTTGATCACTGAGCAATTCAACTTTTCGGTCTCACCAAGCTGAATGATGCGGTTCCGTTCACAATTGATTATTTTCGAGTTGCCCTTTTACCTTTTTTCAAGAAATTTCGCACGACGGTTTCTTCTCTACCGATTCGTTTTGCAATGGCGCGATTACTTGGGCCAACATTCTTTAATTCAGAGATTATTTTCCGCTCCGACTCGTCGAGAATCTTTCCTTTCGGCATCTTGACAGCTTTACAAAATTGTCGCTCCTTGTGGTTTTGTTTACGTATCACATGCTTACACAAATAGCTGCAACTCAGAAGAATGACAGTTTACTACTGTATGTGTAAATCGAGCACGATAGGTGTAGCATTGTCCCACTGCGTTTATAGGAATTTCCTGTTATAATTATTATAATTTATAACAGAAAAATTGTGACTCAACCTTAATTTTGTGTGGTCATAGCCCAAGTAACGTTTTAGTAATAAAACAAAAATGCTTGCATTATGGAGTAGGTTCAGAATAAAAAAAAATTGGGGTGCGCTTACAGAAATTCGGCCACTGTATAACACAGATTTCGAGATCCCAACACATCCCTCATAGGAACATAAGGTTTTCCAGTTGGAAGATCGAGACCAAAAGAGGTCGGATTTGCTCGTCTGTTGTGTTTGTCCCGGCAATACCGTAAGTTGATGCTACAAGGGATTCGACATCTGCAAAAATATCTTCTACCTGTTCAGGCATGCAACATTCATAACCTAGAAATACATCGAACAACTTTTTCCAAGAGTTTTCAAGAGTAACCTGACTGATTGCGTTCCATGCTTCAGCGATTCAATCTTTACTCTGCCTTAAGGATACGTTTTTCAGTCGTTGTTTAAGAGACAAATGTTCATTCTCAATAACAAGCGTCAACTTCAGTTTCTGTTTGTACCTGGTTTTGATTGCATTAATCGCCGACAGATCCATTGACTGACATTCGGCCGGGACATTTGGTGGCAGGTAAATGATTGCTTTTCAAATCGCCACATCTGTCGTAGTGCAGCTATCCAGAACCAGAAGTGCTTTTGGTTTTAAATCTTGCTCAGCATAAAACTTTCGGACAGCGGGAATGAATTCACCACACAACCAGGAGAGAAAGAGCAATTTTTGGAATTATAATAGGAAACCGGTAGAGATTGCTTAAATCCACGAGGAAATTCCCGGGGTTTGGCGGATATCTGAATGAACATCAATGCTGAATGAACCATCAATTCTGGAAAACGGCTTGAATGTGAAACGGATTTTAATGAGCTTGGGTCTCGAAGCAACCGTTTCGTCACACAATGTGATAGTGCGCGATGCCATCAGCTTGATAAAGAGAGCTTATTCATCTGCATTAAAAATGTTGGCTTTTGTCAACTTCTTTCTTTAGCGTTTCAAACTTATTGTTTTTACAATTTGCTTATTACTTGCTCTCAATTTAGTGTTTTTTTTTTCAATATTTTTCACAGTTATTAATTAGGAGCTTTCGTTGGCAGGTGCTATTTTTGCATTAGTATCATTGTGTGACAAGTACAATCATACCCTACCCAGGGAGTTGAGAAATTTTCCTCAACAAAAAATTCCTAGACCAGATAGGGAATCGAACCCAGCCACCTTCGGCATGGTGTTGTTTTGTAGCTGCACCTTTAACAAATGAGCTAAGGGAGGACCGAAAACTTTTGTTAAATACACCTTCAATATGTTCCTCATGAGCACACCCTTGAATTTAATATACGCTTTATTATTTGCGGAAGCTTTTTCCCCTGCTACTACCAAAGTATGTTAAAGCAGAAAAGCATGATCCATATAAACAGCTCGTTCCTGCAAGCATTGGTACAACAGTTCTGCTTTGGCCTTCATCGCATCTAATGCAATAATAATGTTATTTTATATATTTACTAGCTGAACCCGGTGCGTGCGCTGCTACGCTTGCAACTAAATGAATGAAAGTTTAATATAACTGGCACGTTTATGGTTTTTTTTCGGAATGATTTTTTTCTTGAATAAGCAGGAGTTCTAACTTCTATCAAAACATGCTTCTTACCCGAGAAATACACGTTTTATGTTTAATTAACCTGGATAATTCTCATTTTTGGTAGAAATTTGTGTTTCATTTGTATGGGAGCCCTCCCTTCCAGAAGGGGGTGGTTTCTCAAACCACCATACAATCTTTGCCTTCAAAACACCCCGCATGCCAGATTTGGTTCCATTTGCTTGATTAGTTCTCGCGAACCATCACACTCCGAAAATCCCCATATGCTAAAATATGCTAAAAGTGGTTTCATTTACTTGTTTAGTTCTTGAGTAATGCAGGAATATGCTTTTTATTTGTATGGGAGCCCCCCCCCCCCCCCCTCAAAAAGGGTAGGGGTATTGAACTGCCATAGAAACATTTCTTGCCTCCAAAAACCTCACCATGCCAAATTTAGTTTCATTTGCTTCATTGGCTCTCGAGTTATGCTAAAAATTATGTTTCATTTTTATGGGAGTCTCCCCTTCCAGAAAGCAGAGGGGTCTCAAACCACCTAAGAAACATTTATGTTCTTCAAAAACCTCCACATGCCAAATTTGGTTCCATTTGCTTGATTTGTTCTCGAGTTATGCAGAAATTCGTGTTTCATTTGTATGAGAGACCCCTCTTTCAGTGAGCGGAGAAGTCTCAAACCACAATAGAAACATTTTTTGCCTTCGAAAACCGCCACATTCCAAATTTGGTTCCATTTACTTGATTAGTTCTCGAGTTATTCAGAAATTTGTGTTTCATTTGTGTGGAAACCCCCTCCCGCCCCCTTCCAGATGGCGGAGGAGTCACAAACTTCCATAGAAACATTTCTCTCCTCCAAAAACCTTCACATGCCAAATTTGGTTCCATTTACTTGATTAGTTCTAGAGTTATGCAGAAAACCGTGTTTCATTTTTATGGGAGATTCCCCCACCAGAGAGTTGAGGGGTCTCAAACTACCGTACCTGCCAGATTTGGTTCCATTTACTTGATTAGTTTTCGAGTTATGTAGAAATTTTTGTTTCATTTGTATGTAAACCCCCCCCTCCCTCACTACCAGAGAGAGAGGAGGGATCTCAAACTATCGTAGAAACATTTATGGCCTTTAAAATCCCCGCATGCCAAAGTTGGTTCCATTTGCTTTATTAGATCTAGAGTTATGAAGAAATTTTAGTTTCATTTGTATGACAACATCCCTTCTAGGAGAGGGGAGGGGTCTCAAACTACCATAGAAACATTTTTTGCCTCCAAAAAACCCCCACATGCCAAATTTGGCTCCATTTGCTTGATTAGTTCGTGAGATATGCAGAAAAAACTTCTGTTTCATTTGTATGGGAGCCTCCCATTCTAGAGAAGGGAGAGGTATCTGACTAGCATAGAAACATTTTATGCCTCCAAAAACTTCCGCATGCTAAATTTGGGTTCCTTTGCTTGATTAGTTCTCGAGTTATGCAAAAATTTGTGCATCATTTGTATGGAAGCCCCCCCCCTTTCCAGAGAAGGGAGGGGTCTTAAACTATCATAAGAACCTTTCTAGGTCCCAAAAACTTCTCCATACAAAATTTCACGCTGATCGGTTCAGTAGTTTTCGAGCCTATGAGGTTCAGACAGGCAGACAGACAGACAGACAGAAATCCATTTTTAAAGATTGGACTCGAAAAAATGCGACACTTTGTTTTGGGTGTTACTTTTTATCGCGTGGGTAAAAATTAATGAAATATTTTGGGTAATACTAGTTTAGAGTGTTATGTTTCTGTGTGCAAAATTATCGCAATCTGTCAAGTAGTTTTCAAGATGCATTCGAAACAAGAAGAGCTACGCCAGCAAATCTTGGGCGCGGTGATCGATAATCCTGGTCAGTCGCACAGATGAATCGGCAAAAGGCTTGGAATCCACCATTCTACCGTGTCCCGCGTTGTGAAGATGTTCCAGCAGACGAAGACCATCGAGCGGCGCGCTGGAAGCGGCCGAAAACCAAAAACGGAATACCCAGAGAAGGCGCGAAAGATAAGGCAGTACTTTAAGAATAACCCGAACCTTTCCACCCGAGACGTGGTCAAAAAGGTCAATTCGTCGAAGTGGTTCGTCCAGCAGACCATGAAGCGGGCTGGGCTACGCGTTTTTAAGGTCAGAAAGGCGCCAAACCGGACTGAAAAGCAAAACACGGTGGCCAAATTGCGTGCGCGGAAGATGAACCGTGTGTGGCTGGTCAAGCCAGGCTGTCTCGTCATGGACGACGAGACATATATCAAGGCGGACACCAAACAAATCCCCGGCCGCGAGTTTTTTGTCGGTACGTCCCGCATGGAGGTTCCGGAAAAGTTCCGGAAGAGAAAGATGGACCAAATCGCGAAGAAGTACCTATTGTGGCAGGCGATCTGCGAGTGCGGACGGTACAGCAAGCCGTTCGTTACACCCAGCACCATAAACGAGCAGATTTATCGAGAGGAATGCTTGCAGAAGTGCTTGCTGCCCTTCCTCCGCTCTCACCGTGGTTCCACGCTGTTCTGGCCGGATCTCGCTTCGTGCCATTACGCCAAGCCTGTAATGGATTGGTACGAAGCGAAGGGTGTTAATGTGGTCCCGAAGGAGGCAAACCCGCCAAATACACCAGAACTTCGTCCGATCGAAAAGTTTTGGGCGATAATGAAGAAGAAGTTGAAGAAAAGCGGAAAAACATTCAAAACCGATGAAGCTTTGAAGAAAAACTGGGAGAAATTGTGTAAGGAAGATGGACAAAGCCTCGCCCAAGATCTCATGAGCAGTGTTAAGAGAAATGTACGAGCATTCAGCTTGGAGGAGGAAATTCAATAAATAAATTATGCCAAAACATAGCTTATATATAGTTATTTAATCCTTGAAAATTTGAGAAGTATCCGATTTAAAATGAATTTTTGGTGATCATTTTTGTGTGTCTCATTTTTTCCGAGTCTTGTCTTTATATATATAGATTTATTGTCGTAAATCATAAGTAGAACGTTTGTTACATTTTGTTCCTAGTTCTAGTTATAATCGAGGTTATAAAATACACAACATTAGACTAAGCAGCGCACAGTGGTCAAAAAGCCGATTTTAACGCTCTCAACTGATAGCTCCCTAAATAGTCGAGCTAGAGCAATGGCGTCTTTGGCAAAATTGATGGATATGACAAGCTTCATATTTTGACGGCATGATTTTTGTGATCAATCCCCCTAAAAGTGAGATAAAAATTGAACTTTTTTAGGGTTTTATGATAGAGAGTTCATGTCTTGAGCAAAATTGTAAAAAAAAGTCAATACAAATAACTTTGCTGGAGACATATAAATCGTATGTTTCACCCAATTGGAGATAGAGAGCGTTTTATAATAACTAACCTCCAAAAACACATTTATCACCGAAACATTTTGTTTTTAATTTTAAGGACAATATAATTTTCTACAAAGTTATTTGTAATATCAAAATACAAAGCTTTCTAGAATATATTATACCTGCATTATTTCAGTGGGATGAGTTATTGAACTTTTTTTCCGTTTTTTTCGTCGTATTTTCGACGGCTGTTGACCACTGTGAACTGGAGCAATTTGTGGTTCGTTCGCCTCCTCCACGTTTCGTCTTCCATCTGCACTCCACCGTAGACCGTACGCAGCACCTTCCGTTCAAAAACTCCAAGGGCACGTTGGTCCTCCACTAGCAATGTCCATGTTTCGTGGCCGTATAGAAGTACCGGTCTAATTAATGTCTTGTAGATGGTCAACTTTGTGGTTCGGCGAACTTTGTTCGATATTAGCGTCCTTCGGAGTCCAAAGTAGGCACGATTGCCAGCCATAATGCGCCTTTGTATTTCTCTGCTGGTGTCGTTATCGGCGGTCACCAATGAGACCAGATACACGAATTCGTCTACTACCTCGGTTTCATCACCGTCGATCTGAACTTGTGCTAGGAGGCTAACATTTTCTTCTCGTGAGCCTCTTCCCTTCATGTATTTTGTTTTTAACGCATTAATCACAAGCCCAATCCTACCAGCTTCAGCCTTAAGTCTGATGTACGTTTCCGCCATCGTCTCAAAGTTACGTGCTACGATATCAACGTCGTCGGCGAAGCCAAACAGTTGAACAGACTTCCTGAAAATCGTGCCACTCGTGTCTATCCCAGCTCTTCAAACAACAAGACGAGCGTTAAAAACGCTCAATAATTCTTTCAGTGTGTTGTGTTTTATATTAAAAGTAACAGCCCAAATTGATGTTTTTCCAGATTTCATTTTCTTCATTAGAAAAAGCATGTTCTTCGTCTTCAAACCCACTTGGATACACTCCATCATTTTGAGAATTATGTTCTTGATCATTCTGGTAACCGGACTTGTAACGAAATTGATGAATGATAAAATCATCGTGGTCCGTAACCGACTTTTCCGAAAGAACAGCTTATCCGATAAGTTTGAATTCAAATGGTCCAACGGCTCCGACGCCTGCTGGCGGTGTAACGGTGCAGTCATTGTCAATTGACAGATGTTGTGGTTTTTTTTATCGAACTTAGTTGATGGGTAGTTGACAAATCACTCTTCAGAATGCTCAAGAAGTTTTGCTTAATTTTTCGCTTAAACGTGCCGCTTGTTTTCACTTTTTTAAGTTTGTTGCTAATCCATCTTTGTTTTATTTTATCATGACAACAATGGTGGAGCAACTTATCATACACTTTATGTAGTTCAAAATGCTATAATATATGCTGTATGCTCTCGTCAGAAGCCAAACGGTTTAATTATGGTTTTTATAATGATAAAGCATGCTTATGAAATATTTTATCATGACTCTGTTAAACAAATATGAACTAGTTTTATTATTGACTTACTGAACGGTTTTATGGGGGAATAGATTTCCTTGTCAATTATTTTTAAAAGCTAGACTGTTTTTGACTTAACCTTTCTGCTAGAAAAGGTTATAAAAACAGCCAAAAGTAAAATAATTAACTATACGCATCATTGAAAGCCGCTTTTAAAAAAAATGGCATGTGCATTGCAGTAATAAAGCCCTTATAAATAAGAACAAAAGCTAAAAGGCAGTAGAATTGCTACTTGGGATGGTTACAATCGCTTCTTTAGGCATTCTTCGCGATATATTTCCTTGCTTACCGTTCCGGTAATGATGAAGCTTTGGCTTGCTCTACCACAGCGGCATATTGCCTGCCAAACCAAATATTTTTCGGGAGACTTGGCCTTTTTCTTCGTCCTGAAATGCTCCTCTACGCCGTTCCGTTGCATGGCAGTACAATAAGACATTCCGAGAGCTGCTTAAAGTCTCCCAGCACATAAATATCATTGTCCATTATTACGCAGGAAAACTTCGTCAAATATATGCGATACAACTTGCAAGCCCGGGTTTTAGCCGTCACATTCTGTCCATCATTATGGTTCGGTACAGTTTTCACCTTGAACGACTTCATACCTTGCCGGTGCTTGGAAGTATTCACGAAAGTTGGGGGCATTTTTATTTTTCTAGTCACAGTACGTACCGAAAGATCTGGTCTCTTCTGCAATATTTACTTCACCTTCGCGTCCTTCTGGTGGTTCCTTAGATCCGTTTTTGTTCCGCTCCCAGCCTTCCTGGCAGTTGTCAAACGTGTATTGAAAGATTTTAGAACGTTATGGACAGTGCTTGCAGGAAAACCAAGCTTTTTTGCAAGTTTTCTTACTGACAGATCCGGATTTCCATTGCGACTGCACACAATTGCTTTTCGCACTTGCTCTTTTTTCGACGCCATCTTCGATCTAAAAGCTTGTAGTATCACCAAAAATTGAGTTTACACAATGAACAGACATACGTTCATCAGTTTGCGAAATATTTCACGCGTTGATGAAGTATTTCCAGCGATATACGAATTTAGGGGTGTCCAGATTTTGTCGCGAACAAGCCTTAAGCTGCTGCATTCTACAGACGAATAGATGAAATCCAAAACCAACAAGTCAAGCGACCCTCACTCATTTGTTGTCAAATTACCAAAATTCGTTCCGAAAACAGCGATGAACCTGCCACCATATCCCACTGTGCCAAACCGGGGTGAATGGATGCTGTGTGTGCGGATTCAAACAGCTTAGGGACACAGTCTATCCCCCACTTTGCTGAGTCCTTCATTCTCCCGTTTCCACCCAAAGTAGTGACTCCACCAACAGAACGAAACGATGCGATGGGTGCTGCCTAGTCCGTTTCAGTGAGCTTCCCGTCCTCCCCAGCCTCCACAGGACTTTTACGGTGTATGAGTACGCTCGAGTTTGTGTGTAACTTTATTATAGACACCGTCTGTTGTCGATGTATTGGTATAACAAGCAAACTCACAGCATCCCAATTTGGACTACTTTTTCGCCAATCGGTTAGTTGGTTGGTTGGTTGGTTGGCTGGAAGCTTTTTCTCGTTCATCTCGTTGTAAGGAAAGGGCGACAAATTTTGCGTTCCTCCTGCGAGGAAAAAATCCGCTACCGTGTAGGAAGGACTGCTTTTTGCCGAGCGACGACGATCGAATGGATTGATTGATTTAATCTGTCGATGGTGACGGTGTGTAGTTTTGTGCAGGTAATAGGGCGTATGTGGCGAGGATTTGAAGGAAGATTCGAATGCAATTTAGCATTGTCGGGTGTCGTGCGATGGAGAACTTTCTCAGAATCTTAAGGGAAAGCGCTCGGCTGTTAAAGTGCAAAAGTGAATACTTGATTCCGACAGTCAAATCTCCAATCGATGAAAACTGATTAGCTCGAATGATTCATAGAATTACGTGCATCGATAGGCGGTGAAAGGACAAAGAGTCTGAACGTAAACCGACGGGGATTATAGTGGGCCATTTTGTGGTCAGGAAAACTCTTGAAAAAAGAAGGAAAAAACCTGTGAAATGAAAAACCGTGACAGTCAGGAAGGCTGATTTGGGAAGGGACGCAAGAAGTTGAAGCTGGGTACTAGTTGTCGCCTACAAAATATAGTACGGATTAGCAATCGCTCTCCGTCTCGGTGCGAGCGAGAACCCCAACTAGGCCACATACAGCTGAGGGGCGTAAGAATCTATCCTGTAGGCTCAGTGAAAAGAAGTGGGTGGCAGAATGTATGAGCTGGGAGGCTAACGGCACACGAGACAGCGTGAATGTGATGTGAGTTTGTCTGTGTGCGTGCATGTGTATATGAAGGTGCTTATGCTTATAGATCTATACAGGCGATAAAATGGTGATGATGAAGTTTTGAAATCGATGAAAATTTCGGGAAAATTAGGATAACAGCGAATGAAAGCTGTCATCGTGCGGGTGAGCGAGAACGTATGAGATGAGCTCCCCGGGGGATGAGCAGTGAGTTCTGCTAAGTGAGCTGAGCTGAAGAACCAACATTGTACTATCGATCGGAGTAATGGAAAGCAAACGCAAAAGTGTTAGATTTTCGGCAAAAAAGGATAAAAGTGCATTGAAATTTATTCAGCATCCAAGTGGTTATTGATCTTCAACTCACGTAGCAACAGCGGAACCATAATTGATCATAAGAAAGAATGTTTTCACCGAGTGAATAGAGAATCCAATCGAGAAGCGTCGTTTCACCATTGTGCGTGGGAACTCGTGAGACAAAAACAAATTTTTTGGTACAAACATTGGATTCTGCCTACATTTTTCCAAATTAATGTTGACAGAATCTCAACAGTGAACCGGGCATTATTATTGTGGTTAAATTGCTGCGCTTCTGTTGCCAAAATGGAGTAATATAGTGTATGAAGATTTTGTAGTGCCCTATGTCATTTTTCGCAGATCGTGAGAGATGGGTGTGTTTGATGCATAATTTTTAATTTGAAGCTTTAGTCTGGAGGAAACACATAGCAGGAGCATAAAAACCGTCAAGAATCAAGAATCATTAGTGTTAGAAAATAATTTACATAGGAAGATACCAATCAGTGTTAGTGAGTGATTATCGTTATTCCCATTTTTTCAATCGCCTTTTTAAATCTACTGTGACACGAACCAAAAAATCATCTTAAATTGCACAAACAAATAACAACGGTACAGAAAAGGATATAATATCAAAAGAGTACCCAGCCAGAGCAGAATCGTCTCAAAATGGGAGCTAAAGGTAGCGTAGAGGCTGCTAAAATGAACGCCGATGGCTGGAGCCACTTCGAGGTATGTTTACAATCCGGATTTTCCCGAAAAAAATCAAATAACTTCCCCCCCAATACACACAATCTTCGTCCTGGCAATCCAGCAATAAGCAGCCTCAAATGATGCAAAATCTATGTATCTTAATAGTACCCATTTCTATTGAGCACCGAACACCTACACACCTATTTTCACACTTTCTTGCTCTGACGGCATTGTCCCTTTGCCTTGTCCTCAGCTCATAGCAACACCCGCTTCCCTCACGAGTCACACGGTGCCCATCCGTGTGTTACACCTGTACACATCGAAAACACACACTGTGCTCACCCTCACTCACTCGTTCGTTCTATCTCACTTACACTGCTCTCTACACCGACACCCCACCCACTGTGTGCGCTGATTCTTCTAACAGCAGAATCCGTGCAACAAGTCAGTCTCCAAAGGATAAACACAAATGTTAATAATCACATTAATTTGATAAAAGCGAGTATGGTAAATGGCAACGGCAGAGATTGTTGCAGCCTGGTTTGAACCATTGATTACTACAGTTTTGTGGGGGAGGAGTTCATTCAAAATTGCGTGGTTGGGTTCACTGAAGTTGAAAAAACTATATCACATTATTGAAGATCATTGAATGGTGAACAATATCACTCTAACAGTCACTGCAGGGGATGGCGAACGTTCTTAGAGTCATCAAAAGAGACTTTCATATTTTTAAAATTATCCAACAATGTTTTCAGAATCGTGTAAAAACTATTGCAAAAAAGTGTTTCTACTTTATGTTTTTGTTCGTTTATATGGTGCAGATTATTTAATAATATCCGGCTTTTAGGAGTGAAAATCTTAGAATTCCACTATAGATCGTTGCGATCAAAATTTTGTTAAACGAGAATGCGTGTACATTGATTAAATTTATTCTTGAACAAATCAAATTTCTTTTCTTTTCTTTTAAAATTTCAATTGGCGTTAAAAAAGAATAAAATATCAGCTTTGCTTCCAGTTTTCCAATTTTGCCTGGAATTGCTTCTTACATCAAACAGTTTAAGTTTTTCAGTTTCCGCTTGACGATAGGCCAATATTTTTCGCTTGGCCAGAGCTCTGATGTTTAGGTAGGTTTCATGTTCTTGGACATCAGCTGCTCGACGGTTTACCAATTCATGGCCCTTTTTCTGCAATGTCAAGTCCAACCAAAACAACACGGAATAATTGTGTTACACAGATAAAAGAAACATTGAATTTTCTGCGTAATCTAACGCACATAAAGGGAACTCTAGATTTGGCAGAAAATAATGGGATATTTCATGTAAATTTAAGCTGGATAACGCCTGAATCTAGCCTGTTGTATGAAAGATTGCAAACATTTTTGTATGGCGCATGAAAGATTGCAAACAATTTTGTTGTTTTCGCCTCCTTTGGCTTGGAATTAAACGAGGGGACATTTTACGCGCTGGTTAAAATTAATTATTTTTTTCTGTGTACTTCAGAAAAGGCAGGAGAATTTTTTTCAGACACTCGTAAACGTAAATTTTCTGGTTGAGGGTCTCAGTTGCAATGAAAATGTTCCTTTTCAAGCCACTGGTACAGATAGCCTACTAAACCAGATATGTTTTGACGAGACTTGACAGTTTTGTATGCTTGAAAACACCGGCCAGTGTTCCCCTTTTGATTGCCACACACTACCTAAAAAGTAATTTAAATGTTGGTGTTCCGAGACCAACACATGCAAGTGTTCTTGAGGACGTAAGAATGATTTGAAAGAGTTGAAAAATCAGTTTGATCCGACAAACCTTTTGACAAGCTGTGTGTGTTTCGATTTCAGAGGTCCTAATTTTACATTTTTTTACGTTCCTCGATCATAGGTGAAAAATGTCTCATGGAAGAGAGTAATTTTTAAGTGTGCGAGCAACACTCCTGATGAGGAAGCTGTTTGAAATCTGTCTTGGGGTAGGTTTTGTTGTTGATTGCCACACAATCACCACGTTCTGTACAGCATCCCAAGCAACACACTACGATCATATTTAGTTACAGCAACTTGATAATGACTAGAACAAGTCACATTTATGTTATCTCAGCCGATAGTTCAGCCCGTTTTCTAACGCAATACAGAGTTGTTGATCACAGTTGCAGTTTGTTGGCCGCATATCAGGCGAGGAGGTTAAGGTTCCCCTTGAAAACGTTGGCCACTCGCTGTCAAAAGCTTTGACTTCCGACTTTCGAGTTTCCCCTGATCCAGGCTAGCTCCTGGCTGTCGACGAACGTTCTCCGAATACTTTTATTACTTCGGTAACAGTGGCACAGCAGTGGTGCTGAAACCAAACTTTTAAGCACTGAATTTGGAGGACATGTCGATACAACACTTGAGCATCTGTTCTCCATGTCAGGAGTGGATCGAAAAAGTGACTGTTTCCCATTTTCATATGCCAGTGTGGGGCTCTAAATTCAACTGTGCACTATGGCTCTCCGGAAAGTTAGGGGATTGGCATCAGGCCTTGTAAGCCAGCTGGAAAACAAGGAAAGTCAACAGAAGAATTTGGACGGGAACAATCGGCAAAGACCACAGTGACGAAACATCACTAGCGATTGGAAACTCGGTACTTGGAATTTCAAATCTCCCATTTTGTGCTTCTGGCCAAAATGGAAGATTTAAAGTTCCACGTACCGTGTTTCCAATCGCTAGTGTTGTTTCGTCACTGTGGTCTTTGCCGATTGTTCCCGTCTAAATTCTTCTATTGACTTTCTGTAGTCTTTGGCCGCATATTGTCCGATGTATTGAAGGATCGCAAACTAGGCACGGTAACGCTGCAGGAGGTGTGTTAGAAAGGTTCTGAAATGCGTACGTTTAGAGGTATTCATTCCATCTACCAGGGATGTAGCACGACACATGAGCTGAGAACAGCTGGCATTGTGATGGACAATACCCTAGTAACATTGCTAACACCATCCTGCTTTATGAAGTTTTATTAAAGTTTTATGAAAGCCACTTGAAATCAATTTGATTTTATTATGGCACCAAGAGGAGCCAATAGGCTCCATATTTTAGTCAGGTTTATGAGAACCTACACAGTTTGTTTACAACAATCTTAAAACCTTGTTTCTCAAATTCCTTTTACTCCTATCAAAGGTTTTATTTCGACTTTATGAACTCGTAAAATGCTGTTTTGAAATGCCGCTTTAGGACTCATTGATTTTATTTTATTTTGGTCAGTTGAAACAGCATTTTAAGACCATTTTGCGGCTAGTAAATGCATTAAACGGCAAATTGGCATTGGAGGAAGTCACCATGAGACCAAATAGTTTTATAATAGTCATTGCGAAGAAAAATTGGTTTCATGGCAAAACTGTGCTTTTCTCCAATCGCCATATTGAAATATAAGAAATAATTGAAATGTGGAAAAATAAATGCATCAAATTTTCAATGATATGCAAATAAACTGCAGATCGGAGACTAATTTCGGCATTCTTTTAGATAATCTCACCCAATTCCAAGCACTCTCCGGGAAATTCATGATTAATTTATCGAATATATTTATTTTAATTTGATTGATGTTGTTGTAAATTCGCATTATTTCCGAGGCGCATTAATTTTTGGCTCTTATCGTGCAAATATTCACCACACAAATAATTGCGCATATAATTTGGAGCATAATACGCTGTAGAAAACACAATCTGTTTTGGATATTTTGCTATCAAACAAAATTTCCCGCAACACTAGACCTTTTTATTACTGCTAAATGAATCAGAAGAGCAGATAATCGAACAAAGCAGAACAACAAAAACCAACCTCGATTTCACAGTGAAGTTTGACAGCTGTGGCCATCTAGCCAAATTCTGATTTTAATGGCAGCCAATAGGTTTTATGAAGGTTCTCAAGTGGTTATAACATCTTTCAGTAGAACAATTTTAAAATCTTTGTGTTCTCATAAAGGTTTTATTAACTTGTTTTCACAATCGTCTAGAGAGTGGGCCATTTTGTACAAATTTCGGCTTGAAAGAAGTATAGAGGAGGTGCTGGTAGACAAAACAGTTTCGAATTTAGTTTTATCAACAAAGCCGGGAGGAGTGCTGTTACTTGGGTACGCAGAAGCGCGTGATGCGAAGGTGGCCGATCAACGAAGTAATATACAGGTTGAGATTCTACAACTTAGTATTATCAACGTTCATAGCACGCACTCCGGAAGCTCTGATGATAATAGAGATGCTTTTTACGCACAGCTAGAATGTGAAGACAACCGCTGTTCAAGCCATGTTGTCAAAATTATCGTAGGAGACTTGAATGCTCAGGTTGGCCAGTAGGAGGAGTTTAGTCCCACTATTGGAAAATTCAGACAAACGACAACGGCCTACGACTTATTTATTTCGTGGACTCCAATAATATTTAATAATAATTAATCAATAAGAATTCGAAGAAATAATTAATTCAATAATGATTCGTAAAAAAAGTACTCCTGGAGATCACCGCAGCAGACAGAATCACTAGTCGACCACCTTCTGATTGGTGGACGGCACTTTCCTGACATAATCGACGTCAAAACTGTGACCAAAATTATCAGTCGTTAACAACGTACGGTACCTGCCACGGTACGATCTCGGACGACTGAAGCAACCGGATGTCGCCACAGTCCAAGCGCAGTATATTGAAGCAGCGTTACTGGATGAGGGTGTGCTCAACGAAGCACCACTTGAAGACTGCTGGAACTGCTGGACTTCTGGTTCAAGATTATCGAGATTTTCAGGCTGATCCATCTCCAGTCGTTGTCACTTAAACACCTTTTGAGTATTTTTGTGACTTGTTATGAGAGGTATGGATGTTAACGACTACGCTGGGGCCCCCTCTCCAACAAACCAGATCTTCATCGTAAATCCTCCAAAAACGCAAACACAAAGGTGCATAATCAGTGGAAGTCATGCTGCTACGGGCTCAAGAAGAGCTTACGATCAAGAAAAATCACCCAGCTACAAATGTACTATGAAGAAAACGCTGATAAGATAGATGGTGAGGCATGAGACGTGGACAATGCTCGAGGAAGACCTGCAAGCACTTGTTGTTTTCAAGCGTCACGTGCTAAATATTATCCTTGGTAGTGGATATCCTTGACTGCCCCGCCGCTTCGTCAAAGTCGCTGCTTTGAAATTGCCCAGTATTTTTCGATTGGTCGAAATTTCGGGCAATTCGGATGATTCATTTGCTTGGGGACAAAATCGATCTTGTTGGCAGGATACTACTCCAGAACCACCTTGGAGTAGTGGCAGCTGGCCAAATCAGGCCAAAAGTTGACTTTGGCCCTATGCTTCCGGATGAACGGCAATATACGCTTTTTCAGGTATTTTTCTATGTAAAATTGGTATGTCATCGTCGAGTATGTGACATATGGTTCCGTTTTCAGGCCACAACTGCAAATTGCTTGCCAAATCATGGCCTTTTTCGCGAACTTGGCGGCAAACGCGAACTTGAATCCTCCCGGCACATCCCCTGCTTAAAATCGAGTTTGACGTATGTTTCGTCATCGACCAAAGTTCAACCCTTGTGTTTCGTCAAAACACGGTCGTACAAGAGCCTTGCACGCTGTTTGGTCACGAAATTCTGCTTCATGTGCCGGTTCGAACGTTTACTGGCTTTGTACGACTTGTATCCTTCCCTGGCAAAGATTTTCCGCACCGTTTGAAAGTTGGCGTTATACTTTCTGGCTGATTCCTTTCCACACTCAGAGTTTCCTTTTAGCCACTTTAGCCAGCCTTTACTCTCTTTCTTTTTTGAACGGTAAACTTCTTTCTTTGTTGAACGGTATTCACCTGTTGACTTATTCTTTAAAAGATCATCCACTATACAATTTTCTTGTTTCTTATGCTACATTATGCTCGGCCCACTTCACACGTTACTATATTTATCACTAGTTCCTGAAGCCGATCGCTGCAGTTCTCCAGGGCTTGTTAGCACATCTACTGCACGGACTCTGTCGTGTTTCTTTATTATGGACCTAGCTGATCCCGTCATCTACAATAATCTTAGAGAATCTTTGAACAAATTGATGGCAGATACTTATGTATGGACTGTATCGAAAGTAAGTTTTTTCTTAAATCATATGAATAAATTACATTTTATTTAAAGAAATGATTGATCCTTTATAACTCGAGTTTGAACTTGCACACTGTGAAGACTGGATAAAAATGTTTTCATTACTTAACGAATTTTTAAATTTTTGATCGAAGGCGTTTCATCATGTTCCGGTCACTTTCTTGGAAGCTTCAACCAATTTTTTTTAATTGTTTTTTTGTTTCTTGCAAAGTCCCAACTGCTTTTCCAGTCATGTTGAAGATCGTCTTCGCAATCGCCTAGTAACTTTCGATGGGCCGAAGCTAAAGGCAGTTTGGTGGATTGATGTCTTTCTCAGCGAAATCTGTACGTTTTTCCATTAGCCATCGACCTTTCCGCATTGCTTATATTCTTCCCTACTGCCGTTGTATAATATCCTCTGTCACAAAAATCTCGGCGTGCATAAAAGAAGAACTCGGTCACTTCAATTCTTGTGAATACAACTGTTGGGCCCTTGCAGAATGTTGCATTTGTTCTGCATTTTGTTAGCCGATTTTCTACTTCTTATACTGCCGTTATACGCATAACTGTCCCATGTTCTATGGGATTCCCTGTATACATGAGACAGTTGTTCCCGTTTTATAGGCCAAATCAAGATTCGACATTGATTTGTTCTTCCTAATTAGAGATATCACTTTCTAGTCCAGTTTCTTGTTGTAAGATCCAGGTTTTCTTACTCTTCTTGGCAGTTCAACCGAAGATTACTGTTCCTCAACTTGTGTATGATCTAGATTTAAACCTGCGTGATGAATTCCAAAACACACCGCTTATTTTTGCAAATTTATACCCTGTTCACTTAGCTATGTATCTAAAACCTCAATTTACGCAACGTTTCCAATGCGTGATTATTTATAAATGACAAATTTTAACTGTGCAAACGAGCAAAAAAATTTGAAAGATGACAGTCAAACAAACCGCATACTTTGATGAGCATATTAAAACCACCACAAATACATGCATACAATGCACATGGATGCCTTATTTCCAATGCATTCCATATTCAACCAGCCAATACAAATTCGTATTATAACGGGTACAAATATAGTACATCGTTCATTCATAGAGCTTTAAATAAAATTATCGATCATCCCCATGCCAAAAGAAACTATTTTTGCATTCGCAGCTAGATTGTATTGCAAAAATGAAGTTCCGCTTAAGGAGCTTTTGAAAAACTTTGGAGACAAGCTACAGATATTAGCGACAGTGTGTACAGCATTTTCTAGAAATTGATCATTGGAAACAGAAAAAAATTTCTGTTGGAGCTTGTTAATCAAAAAACAACTTTTTTCAAGAAGAGCTCAACAAAGTAAAAATAGGTCTTTCATCTAAACAATTGCTTGATAAACTTCTAACCAACTCCACCCTTTGCAACTGCCTGCTGAAATATTTCCCCCCTTTGAGAACTAATGATCGGTTGAGCACTGTCTTGATGATAATTATAATTGTGATGAAACTCATGATGATAGAGGCTACCATTTATGTAGCCCGAAATCTGCAATGAGCTGTCTTCTCGAAAATAATTGATCAAGTCCATGTGTCCGAATTATACTCAACTTATCGCTGTATGAAGCCCGTAGACAGAAACATGGACCCGTAAGTAAACACGAAACAGAATAATTTCTTTCCAGTGATCAAGGTCGTATACCAATGGAATGAGTCTTTATTCTAAAAACTCCCTTTAGTTGGAAGGAAGGTAATCCATTAATCCTCGAAATTTAAGTGGTAAAGAGTTGGCAATTTCTCCTCCTCTATCTAACCCGTTTAAATCCGATGCTCTGATGGCCGGAGGGGCCAATTTTATGGATTGATGTAATTAAGTAATGTAATGTATGTAATTCATTATAATTAATCATCAATAGTAATCGCTATCCTTGACAGCTAATACTATCATTATTAATTTGCGGGAGAGCTTTTAGGAAAATGCTTTAAACTATTGGAACACTATAAAAATCGAAGAACGTAGTACTTAATTGAGTAATTGTAACAGCTGTCCACTCCTCAAAGTCTGGCCATGAGTAGGGCTTATTTATGTTTGAAAGGGTAATACTCCTGACCCAAACAGTTCATTTATGCCCAGATAATAAATGGACGCTCATCGAATCAAATGGTTTTCTGAAACCAAATCGTTATTTCATACTAAAATACAAAGAGTCGCTAGTGAATGGATCTCTCATTTATTCAAAAAATCCAATCCGAACGTTTGCGGGAATCTACCGGAATTTATCGAAGATTTGTTTCAATATAAATGTTTTGAAAGATACCCTGGAAACACTCTACAGCAATTCTCGAAGTATATCAAATCATTTCTAGATGCATCCCAGAATTCTTTGAGATACATAACGCAGTAACCCTGGAAGCCTACCAGAACCCAACATAACTCTGGAAGTATTCAACAACTATATTGCAAACATCCCAGAACTACTATGGAAGTGTCCCAGAACGATTCTCTAAGCGTCCCAAAACAATTTTAAAAACATTTCAGGATTCCTCTGGAATTAAAAAAAAAAAAAAAAATGTTCTCAAAAAAATTGTGGGGAGCACCAACAGTTTTTTAAAAAATTTATAAAAAAAACCCACGCACATTTTTGTTTATTCACACAAAAAAAACAACAAAAAGTTTTTTTCATTATAAAAAATTTTCTTCTTATGCGGGGGGATACACGGGGGGGGGGAGTACTTTTGGGGACAAAAAAGTGCTACTCTTCTTATAAGGGAATTTTCCTCCAATTCCAGGTATTGAAGTTGTCGCATGTCAGGCTGTTATTAAAAATAAAAGCCTTTGCATTGCTTCTGTGTATATTCCTCCTAGAGCCTCAATTAACCGAAAACAACTTTCAGATATTTGTTCGGTCCTTCCTTCTCCACGGTTGATCATGGGAGATTTTAACTCTCACGGTACAGGCTGGGGAGAACTGTACGATGACAACCGGTCTTCCCTGATATATGACCTCTGTGACAACTTCAATATGACCGTTCTCAACAATGGAGAAGTAACACGTTTGGCTGGAACATCCACAGTTGGCAGTAGATTAGACCTCACACTTTGTTCGAATTCATTATCGTTGGATTGCACATGGAATGTGATTCAAGATCCCCACGGTAGTGATCACTTGCCCATAAAAATTTCGGTTGCCACCGGGTTCAATCCGTCGAGATCTGTCAACGTCACGTATGATCTTACCCGTCACATCGATTGGACAAAGTTCAGGACAGCAGTAGATGAAGCCGTAACGACGGTAGAAAGGCTTTCACCGCTAGAAGAATATAACTTCCTCTCCAACCTGATCATAGACAGCGCGCTTCAAGCTCAAACTCGACCAGTTCCAGGGACGTCATTTCGCAGGAAACCTCCTTCTCCATGGTGGGATCAGCAATGCACCGAGGTTTACCGTAAAAAGTCCGACGCGTTTAAAGTTTTCCGTAGACGTGGAACACCTGAGCACTTCGAAGTATACACGGCTCTCGAACGCGAACTTAAGAGCCTCATCAAGGCCAAGAAACGCGGATACTGGCGAAGATTCGTGGACGGGCTATCGCGCGAGACGTCGATGAGTACTCTTTGGAACACGGCGCGAAGATTGCGTAACCGAACTACGAAAAACGAGAGCGAAGAGTACTCGGACCAATGGATCCTCAAGTTCGCGCGAAAAGTTTGCCCAGATTCTGTGCCGGCACGGATCATTCCTCGCGAAACCGAGAATTCGATAGATGAGAACAGCCAACCTTTCTCAATGGTAGAACTCTCTCTCGCGCTCCTTTCGTGTGGCAATACGGCTCCAGGAGCTGATAGAATCAAGTTCAACTTGCTTAAGAACCTTCCAGACGTCGCGAAGAGGCGCATGTTGAACTTGTTTAATCAGTTTTTGGAGCTCAACATTGTACCGGATGATTGGAGGCGGGTGAGAGTTATCGCCATTCAAAAACCTGGCAAACCCGCGTCCGACCACAACTCCTATCGACCCATCGCGATGTTATCCTGCATTCGAAAGTTGTTGGAGAAAATGATCCTCTTCCGTCTGGACAAATGGGTTGAGACGAACAACCTGCTTTCAGATACTCAATATGGTTTCCGTAGGGGTAAGGGAACGAACGACTGTCTCGCGTTACTTTCCACAGATATTCAGCTAGCTTTTGCTAAAAAAGAGCAAATGGCTTCTGTATTCTTGGACATAAAGGGGGCTTTTGATTCAGTATCTGTTGAAGTTCTTTCAGATAAACTCCACGCTTGTGGCTTTTCTCCATTAATGAATAACTTTTTGTACAATTTGCTGTCAGAGAAACATATGAGCTTTTCTCATGGAACCTCTACAGCTTCTCGATTTAGCTACATGGGTCTCCCCCAGGGATCATGTTTAAGCCCCCTTTTGTATAATTTTTATGTCAAAGACATTGACGGTTGTCTAAGTGACAACTGTACGTTGAGACAACTTGCAGATGACGGCGTAGTGTCGGTCACTGGACCCAATGGGGTCGATCTGCAAGGACCCTTACAGGATACCTTAGACAATTTGTCTACTTGGGCTCTAGAGCTAGGTATCGAATTCTCTACGGAGAAAACTGAGTTGGTAGTTTTTTCAAGGAAGCATAACCCAGCACAACCGAAGCTTCAAATTTGGGGTACACCGATAACTCATTCTATGTCCTTTAAATATCTTGGGGTCTGGTTCGATTCTAAGTGCACCTGGAGATCCCACATTGAGTATCTGAAGCGAAAATGCCAGCAAAGGATCAACTTTCTCTGCACAATTACCGGGACCTGGTGGGGAGCAGATCCGCAAGATCTTCTAACGTTGTACCGGACAACGATTTTGTCGGTTATGGAATACGGTAGTTTTTGTTTTCAGTCGGCGGCTCGGTCGCATATCATTAAACTGGAACGTATTCAGTATCGGTGTCTTCGTATCGCGTTAGGTTGTATGCACTCGACTCATACGATGAGTCTGGAAGTGCTGGCTGGCATGTTGCCACTCTCGGATCGATTTTCAGAATTGTCTCTCCGGCTCCTCACCAGGTGTGAAGTTATGAACCCCCAGGTAATCGAAAACTTTGAGAAGCTTCTCGAGTTGAATCCTCAAACTCGCTTCATGACATTGTACCATTGGTACATAACACAGGATGTCAGCCCTTCGCCAAATATTCCCAATCGTGTTTGCTTCTCCGACTTCGGCAGTTCGGTTCATTTTGATTTATCCATGAAGCAAGAGCTTCGTGGAATTCCAGAGCATCATCGTCCTATGATTGCTCCTGTGATATTTTCTGCAAAGTTTGGCCAAGTTAATTCCACTAAATCGTTCTTCACTGACGGATCATTGATAGAGGAGTCTGCAGGCTTTGGTATATACAATGAAATTTATAGCGCCAATCGTAAACTTCAAGCTCCTTGTTCCGTATATGTCGCCGAATTAGCGGCAATACACTTTACGCTAGAAATCGTTGCCTCACTAACACCGGATCAGTACTTCATTTTCACGGATAGTCTCAGTTCTATAGAGGCTATTCGCTCTTTGAGGCCGGTAAAGCACTCCTCGTATTTTCTCATGAAAATACAGGAGCTTCTAAGTGCTTTATCTTCGCGTTATTTTATCATCACCTTTGTATGGGTCCCTTCTCATTGTTCAATTCTGGGCAATGAGAAAGCGGACTCGCTTGCAAAGGTGGGCGCTATAGAAGGCGATATTTATGATCGACAAATCGCCTTCAATGAATTTTTTACTATTTTTCGTCAACAGTCACTCGTCAGCTGGCAGTATAAATGGAGTAAAGGAGATTTGGGGCGATGGCAACATTCTATCATCCCTAAGGTGTCGAAGAAATCTTGGTTTAGGGGGATGGATGTGGGACGAGACTTCATTCGTGTCATGTCTCGCCTCATGTCCAATCATTATTCTTTGAACGCTCATTTATACCGGGTTGGGCTGAGCGACAGCAATCTCTGTGAGTGTGGACAAGGCTATCAGGACGCAGATCACGTTATTTGGTCTTGTGTTGAGCATCGTGGAGTCAGATCGGAGCTTAATGATTCCCTTCGGGCTCGAGGTAGACAACCCAATGTGCCAATTCGAGATATTTTGGCTTTGCGTGATTTGGAGTATATGCAATTAATTTATGTGTTTTTGACTAACATTAGCATTAGATTGTAGTTAGTTTAACCTGTATGTTTACTTTAAGTTTTTTTTTTTTTTTTTTTTTTATCTGTGTTTGTGTGTTTTTTTTTTCTTTTTTCAAAAAAATGTTCAAGTTAAAAGAAATCCATACATTGTATAGTTTTAAGTTTTTTGACAATTTAGAATTTAAAATTAATGTGTTATGTATACCATACTTTAAATTCCCACCCATCTTCCCATCCGTAATTTGTTATTCCTATTAACCTCGAGACGGCCGCGAGTAATCGGTTCTATCCCCCTAACTTTAGTTATAAGATAAATAATGTAAAATAAATATGAAAACTTGGCTCTGTAAAGTTGATTCGATTGAGCCTGTACAAATAAATGATTAATAAAAAAAAAA